>CM075998.1:6405834-6439163 GCA_038087875.1 Malacoraja senta
CGGCGCATCTGTAGAAGTTGGTGAGAGTTGTTTGGGACATGCCAAACTTCCTGGGCCACAACTTCATTGTGGCCTTGGCATTGGCACTAGTGGGCAGCATGTGAGCGGGCAAGGCGTAGGCAGGCTGTGCTGCCCTCAGTGAGTTGCTAGAGATTGCTGTAAACGGAATCCTTACCTTGCGATAGTTTCGCCTTCAACACTTTGGGAACATTTTCCCGTATGTAAGAGTAACTCTTCATCGCTAATCGAAGCTGTGGTTAAAACACAAACAATGATCCATTGCCCCAACCACTCGGTGTGCTACAATAATTGGAATGATCCTTGGAAAGGCCTAGATTGAGCGGATGTGGAGAGGATGTTCCCACTAGTGGGAGAGTCTAGGACTAGAGGTCATAGACTCAGAATTAAAGGATGTTTATTTAGGAAGATGAGGAGGAATTTCTTCAGTCAGAGGGTGGTGAATCTGTGGAATTCTTTGCCACAGACGGCTGTGGAGGCCAAGTCAATGGATATTTTTAATGCGGAGAAAGACTGATTCTTGATCAGTACAGGTGTCAGGGGTTATAGGGAGAAGACAGGAGAATGGAATTAGGAGGGAGAAATAGATCAGCCATGATTGAATGGCAGAGTAGACTTGATGGGCCGAATGGCCTAATTCTGCTCTTAGAAGTGATGAACTGTGAGCTGCATGTAATACCTGTTCCAAGATCACAATGAACCTCGAGGCTGGGGGCAACTGGTGATGAATCACGGTGTAGATAGGGTAGATTCCAAGGACGCAGACTTGGCACGCGACCAGCACCAAGCCCAGGGCCAGGGTGGCGAGGCGAGGGTATCTGGCCAGCGGGTACAAGCTGCCCCACATGTCTAGAGCTTTGTAGGGCACAGTCAGCGTGTAGAGGAAGAGGCAGATCCAGGTGACAAACACCCTGGGGAATTTGCCAAAGGCGTACACCAGCATATCAAAGTCTAGGATGAGCCTGAAAGGGGAAAATAAAGAAGGTCAACTCCTATCCCCAAACCGCTCGGCTCACACAATACAAGCGAGGCTGTTGTCAAACATGTAGGACTTGCACATTCTGTTATGCCACATATAAACCCCCAAACCCTTCACTGACATCCCAGCCTGGAACCCACTCCCACAGATCTGCTTTTAGTTCAGGAAGGAACTGCAGATGTTGGTTTAAACCGAAGGTAGACACAAAGTGCTGGAGTAACTCAACGGGACAGGCAGCATCTCTGGAGAGAAGGAATGGGTGACATTTCGCTTCCCCCCGACTCTTAATCTGAAGAAGGGTCTCGACCAGGAACGTCGCCCGTTCCTTCTCTCCAGAGATGCTGCCTGTCCCGCTGAGTTACTCCAGCATTTTGTGTCTATCTTCTGCTTTTAGTTTAATTTAGTGTAGAGATACAGCATGGAAACAGGCCCTTCGGCCCGCCCAGTCCGGGCCGACCAGCCATCACCGCACACTCACACTATCCTACACAACTAGGGACAATTTACAATGATACGAAGCTAATTAACGTGTTTGGAGTGTGGGAGGAAACCGAAGTTCCCGGAGAAAACCCACACAGTCACAGGGAGAACGTACAAACAGCACCCGTAGTCAGGATCTCTGGTGCTGTAAGGCCGCAACTCTACCGCTGTGCCACCGAGCCTGTAACCCACTCCTGGTGATCTGTATATAAACCAAACCCCTTTCTCCTTGACCCATTTGATCAGGTGCCTGCCACGCACTCACTTGGGGCACGGCAGCTCCGCCAGGCTTGGCAGGTGGACTTAGGCTTATCTGATGCAACGCTGTCCAAAGATGCCAAGGGATTGCCCTGCCCTTTGCCCGCATGGACTCTTCGGACTCGGAGGCAGCGGTGAATCACAGACCGGAGGCGGCATCGGCCGCACCAGGGACCCCCTGCCAGGAAGGGCGCTGAGCTCAGCCGGTGGGCACCAGCGTGCCACCCAATGCTCTGGCATGGCGTGCTGGGAGCCCAGTGCGGGGTCTCTGTGTATGGGTCGCCCGCCACAACGGTCGGCGCTCTCACCTTCCCTCGTCAATGAACTCGACCGCCATGGTACTGACAACGAAGACGATGAAGAGGGCGATGAACATGTGGTATATCGTCTGAATGTGCGGGTTCTCAAACAGCTCGCTGGGAAAGAAAAAGCCCAGTGAGTATATTGACACAGCGAGTAGCACCCCAGTACCGTGTTCCCATCAACCCCACTAACCCAGCCCGCTCTCCCACTAAGGACGACCTTGATACCTCTGATCTGCATTCAGACTGAATGAATGAATAAGTTTATTGGCCAAGTATTCACATACAAGGAATTTGCCTTTGTTGCTCCGCCCACAAGTGACAACATGACATACAGGGACAGTTAGGAATGACACATAAAACATTAAACATTAATAATAAAACATAACCAATGTGAATTAAGTAAAGTACCAGAGCAAAAGGAGGCTACAGATTTTTGGTTATTGCGTAGAGCTACTACTCGTGGGGAAAAAAACTGTTTTTATGTCTGGCTGTGGCAGCTTTGACAGTCCGGAGTCGCCTTCCAGAGGGAAGTGATTCAATGAGTTTGTGCACTGCCAAGTTCCAGGCATGGCACAGGGACAGCATTCCCATTGCCCTTGCCAAAAGGCTGCCTGCTTCCTGCCCTGCTTTCAGCATTGGAACGCCAGCACCAGGCTTGCAGTGCAGTGTCCACTGCATTCCTCTCATACCTCGACTTTTCCTCCGCCCTGAATCTCAATCTGAAGAAAGCATGGATGTGGAGAGGATGTTTCCACTAGTGGGAGAGTCTACGACCAGAGGAAACAGCCTCAGAATTAAAGGACGTACCCTTAGGAAGATGAGAACTTTCTTTACTCAGAGGGTGGTGAATCTGTGGAATTCTTTGCCACAGACGGCTGTGGAAGCCAAGTCAATGGATATTTTTAAGGTGGAGATTGATAGATTGTTGATTAGTACGGGTGTCAGAGGTTATGGGGAGAAGGCAGGAGAATGGGGTTGAGAGGGAGAGATAGATCAGCCATGACTGAATGGCGGAGTAGACTTGATGGGCCGTTTGAAGTGATGTGCTAACTGGCGACCCAGTGCAGGGGGACCACCGTGAGGGGAGAACAAAGGAGGACCCAGCATGGGGTACTTTGTATCTTTGTCAGTCGGCGCCCTTTATGTGGCCACTATTTACATACCTTGGGAATGCAAGCAAAGAATTCACTGTGACTTGTCACATGTAACAATCAAGTATCATTTATTCATTCACCAACAGTTTGCTTTACACAGACAACAGGAGCAATCTCCCTTTGATTTTTGTTGTTTGCGGTCAGATCTTGGTCTGTTTGCGCAGCAGCTATTATGCAGCAAGTCAAACGGTCTTCAACCTAAAACACTGGCTGTTTCTTTCTCCATAGACGCTGATTGTTTCTGTTTTTAGTTCTGATTTTTTAGCATCTGCCGCTTCTTTCTTCTGTGAGCTGGTTGCCCAGTGTTAGGACCCTTGCTTCCGTCTGCCCGGCTGCCTGAGGCCCAGGGTCCGTGGGTACAGGCGTGCCTGGGTATTGCAGGTGCTGTGCCGTGCACACCGGCATCTCCTTGGATCACCGATACGCAGTCGAGCTGGGAAAGCCGGGATTGCAGGACTGCTCCCACTTGCATTTCTAGCAGCAGTCTAGTGTAACGTCCGAGCAGGCAGCTGGGAGAGGATGGAGCTGTCTCGGCAGCCTAAGGAGGCGGTAAGTGATTGGGGTGGAGGTCGCTGCCGCTCGCTGGCACGGGCTGCACTTGGTCAAGTGCCCGGTAAAACGGAACGTCAGTTCCCATTGCGCTCTGCACACTTTGACCAAGGTACCCCACACTGTCTGAACGTGCATGTACAATAAAATGCAAGCGTGGACCGATGCAGGGAGTATCTCTCCGAGGCCCTCATCCCACCTCTATGTAGGGACGCTTGGGAGATGACCATCCGTAACTCCGGGTGATGCAGTCGAGTATAAGATCGATCGACTGATCAAATGGTGCCAGAACAACCACCTACCAACAACCCCAACCCAGTCATCCTGCTAGTTTCATTGTTCGCATCCCTTCATTATCACCTCTCAGCTCTTGGGGCTAATGGAATCAAGGGTTATGGGGGGAAAAGCTGGAACGGAGTATTGATTTCGGATGATCTGCCATGATCATATTGAATGGCAGTGCTGGCTGATGCAAGGAAGAATTTCATTGTTCTATTTTGGGATATATGGGAATAAACCACTCTTGACTCTTGTCTTTAATGCTGCCTCTCTTTCTCTCGGCAACGCGCTGCACTTACACTGAGAATCAGCACTTTGAAGGGGTTCTGCAATTAGTCCCCCAATCCTGGTCTAAACTGTGGTCTGGGTATTTATCCAATCGGGCGGCACAGTGGCGCTCCACACAGTAACACTGTACAGAGTAATACGGTACAAAATGACACTGTGTACAGTAACTATAGGTATGTTACAATACTTACCTTTAGCGGCGCTGCAATTCTGCCACTGGCCGTGTGCGCGACTTTGGCGCCTTTGAGGGGGGGGCGGGGTTAAAACACGGGTTTCTCCTACCTTGTCCTGAATTATTTTTCGTTGGAGTGCAAGCTTTTGCTGAAGAATCGTTCCGACGGGCGTTTTGTGTATTTTTTATTTTTATTCGCCCGACAAGTTCAGCGCTGGAGTTATTTTAAAATCAGCTCCTAAAGCCGTCAACGCCGACAACGGGGACGGATTTCACGCACGGGACAGGTAAACGAAAGCAGTTTATTTTATGTATAAAAGTGCTTCTTAAGAGGCCTTTAATTCACATTTTTAAATGCGAAACGGTGATTCTTTTCCCCGAACTAACGGCAGTATTTTTCATGCCAATACGGGGTTAAATTCACCGCAAATCAACGTTCCAAATGATCGCGTTCCAGAAAAACCCACTCGCAAGATGATTTAAATGCCCATTAATTTACAGGTATTAAACATTATATTTCCTTCCATTTGGCCTATAAATCCATGACAATGAGATTTAAAAATTATGTTATATTGTGAATTCTTGTGTGAATGTTATTTGGACACTTAGGCTATTTAAAAATGTTAATCTATTCTTAAGAAATTGATAGATGTTTAGATCTAGTAATTGAATTTTGTAATTAGCTACAATTAGGTAACTAACTAATTATATGCATTAATTTCATGTCATCTAAGTAAGATTGTTTCATATTTGTTTCAGAATGCTTCAATCTATAATAACTGAAAATTTCTTTCAGCTCTTAATTTGTAAGAAAGTTATGGGCTTTTGACTGTCCTCGATCACAGCTTTTGTGTTAAGTCAATGGAATAGCAATAGGGAACTAGATGCTAATTTCCGAGTATGAAAATTGCCATAACTTTTTTAATACTGAAGATATGAAAGTTAATTAGGTGTCAAATTAAACGTCTTTTTATGCTTTATCTGATGGGATAAATTACAGACTTGATTTTTTAAATCTCAAAATTTTGTAACATTGCTAGTAACTATACACCGTAACACTGCTCACAGTAACACTGTACACACAGTAACACTGTACACACAGCAACACTGTACACACAGTAACACTGTACACACAGCAACACTGTACACACAGCAACACTGTACACACAGTAACTGTACACACAGTAACACTGTACACACAGCAACACTGTACACACAGCAACACTGTACACACAGCAACACTGTACACAGTAACACTGTACACACAGTAACTGTACACACAGTAACACTGTACACACAGCAACACTGTACACACAGCAACACTGTACACACAGCAACACTGTACACACAGTAACACTGTACACACAGTAACACTGTACACACAGCAACACTGTACACACAGTAACTGTACACACAGTAACACTGTACACACAGCAACACTGTACACACAGCAACACTGTACACACAGCAACACTGTACACACAGTAACACTGTACACACAGTAACACTGTACACACAGCAACACTGTACACACAGCAACACTGTACACACCGTAACACTGTACACACCGTAACACTGTACCCAGTAACACTGTACACAGTAACACTGTACCCAGTAACACTGTACACAGTAACACTGTACCCAGTAACACTGTACCCAGTAACACTGTACCCAGTAACACTGTACACAGTAACACTGTACACTACTCCAGAACGCTATACACAGTAACATTGCTCACAATAAAACAACGACACAGTAACCCTGTACATGCAACAGTTATACCTTCTGTACTTACTCGAGGATCGAGCATCGATTCACAAAGACTTTTCCTTTCAATGTTGCAACGTTCTTGCCCCTTGGGACAAATATGATGTTATTAACACCAAACCCACCTCGTCAACAATAATTAACTGATACTCTGTACAAGATACTAATGGGAAGATTTAACATGACATTTTTTTCCTTATATATGTGCATGTGCGTGTACGTACATGCATATATACACAAATATATACACAAATATATACACACACACACATATGTAGACATGTATGTACACACATATAAACAAACAATAATAGTGCAGACAAAAAGGTATATGTATGTATGTATATATATGTGTGTGTGCGTGTACATATATGTGTAGGTGTACATATGTGTGCGTGTGTATATATGCAACTTTTTTGTTTGTTTATGATGGTGTTTACACAGTCTGAAGAAGGGTCTCGACCCGAAACGTCACCCATTCCTTCCCTCCAGAGATGCTGCCTGTCCCGCTGAGTTACTCCAGCTTTTTGTGTCTATCTTATGTTTACATGTCTGTTGTGTTGCTGCAAGGAAGAATCGAATTGTTCCGTTTCGGGACATATGACAATAAAACACCTTTGACTTTTGACAGTAGGGAAATCGAGGACCAGAGGACATAGGTTCAAGGTGAGAGGGGAAAGATTTAATAGGAACCTGAAGGGCAACTTTTTCCACACAAACGGTGGTGGGTGTATGGAACAAGCTGCCCAGGTGGTAGTTGAAGCAGGTACTATAACAATATTTAAAATATATTTGGACAGGCACATGGATAGGACAGGTTTAGAGGGATATGGGCCAAACGCAGGCAGGTGGGACTAGTGTAGATGGGGCATCTTGTTCGGCGTGGGTAAGGTGGGCCGAAGGGCCTGTTTCCAATCTGTGTGACTCTATATCTCTCAGGGTCAGCTCTCCATGTTGTGGATGGCTGCACCTATCTCCCCCAAAGCCTTTTGATCAACAATCTGATGGTTTCCGAGCCTCCACCAGAAAGAACCACATCTGCAGGATTTTTAGTTTAGTTTAGTTGCGTTTCTGTTTAGTTTATTGTCACGTGTACCGAGGTACGGTGAAAATCTTTTGTTGCGTGCTAACCAGTCAGCGGAAAGGCAATACATGATTACAATCGAGCCGTCCACAGTGTACAGATACAGGATTAGAAATGTTGCTGTAGGAGTAGAGATTTAAAGGAGTGGACCAAGTGTAATGTGTCGTTGTAGATCACCGCCATGAGGGGGGGGGGAGAACAAAGGACAATGGGGACCCGGCGTGGGGGAACCGCTGTGGGGGGGCGGGGTGGAACAAAGGAGGAGCTGGCGCGGGATACTTTGCCACTTTGTCCGTGCCCTTTATGTGGCCACTATTTGTATACCTTGGGACTGCAAGCAAAGAATTTCACTGTGACTTGTCACATGTAACAATCAACTATTCCATATTCCATTCCATTCCAGTGACTAGCACACAAAGAGACGCCTGGGTTGGGCGCCATCTTTGAACGGATCTGGGGTGGGGAGGGACGGTGGCGAGGTACAGTGTTCACTGGGATCTGGCAGCCCAGTCCCACCACACTCCCAGTGAGAGAGCGGGCCTCCAGCCCGACGGGGTTGGTGAGCAGCCTTTCCCCTCACTGCCTGTGGTCTGTTGCCGCGAGGCCCCTCACTCACTGCACAAGCAAACAGCTTCCCCTGGCTGCAGCTCCCTGTACCTGTTCCTGTGTCCTGACTCCTGGGACTTTGTCACTTGTTTATACTGTGAATAGGACTCAATGGATTCTTCTGCGGCTTTGTCTAGCAGCTCGCTCAGGTGACCTTTGAACTGATCCAACAATTCTACCTTCATATCCTAGGTCAGAGACAAAAGAAAATGTTCTAATCAAGAATATGAGATTAAATGGCATGGCAGCCTGACACAGGTAATATTGTCATAGGTAACCTGGTCACAGGTAATGATGTCACAGGTAATGTTGTCACGGGTAACCTGGTCACAGGTAATGTTGTCCGAGGTAACCTGGTCACAGGTAATAATGTCACAGATAATATTGTCACAGGTAACTGGGCACAGGTAATATTGTGCAGGAAAGAATTGCAGTTGCTGGTTTAAATCAAAGATACACAGTATCGGAGACAGCAAGACTGGTGGGAGAACTGGGAAGGGGGAGGGGATGGAGAGAGAGGGAAAGCAAGGGCTAATTGAAGTTAGAGAAGTCAATGTTCACACCGCTGGGGTGTAAGCTGCCCAAGCGAAATATGAGGTGCTGTTCCTCCAACTTGCGCTGGGCCTAACTCTGACAATGGAGGAGGCCCAGGACAGAAAGGTCAGATTGGGAATGGGGAGTTAAAGTGCTGAGCAACCGGGAGATCAGGTAGGTTAAGACAGAACTGAGCGGAGGTGTTCAGCGAAACGATCGCCGAGCCTGCGCTTGGTCTCACCGATGTAGAGTAGTTGACACCTGGAACAGCGGATACAGTAGATGAGGTTGGAGGAGGTGCAAGTGACCCTCTGCCTCACCTGGAAAGACTGTTGGGGTCTCTGGATGGAGTCGAGGGGGGGAGGGGGGGGGATAAAGGGACAGGTGTTGCATCTTCAGCGGTTGCAGGAGAAAATATCTGGAGAAGGGTGGTTTGGGTGGGAAGGAACGAGTTGACCAGGGAGTTGCGGAGGGAACGGTCTCTACGGATGCAGATAGGGGTGGAGATGGGAATATGTGGCCAGTAGTGGGATCCCGGTGAAGGTGGTGAAAGTGTTTGCAGGATTATATGCTGTATAATCAGCGGTAGAGTCAGTGAGTTCTGCATGGGTGCAGGAGGCAGCAATCTACCTCTGCTACATTGACGACTGCATCCGTGCTACCTCCTGCACCCATGCAGAACTCACTGACTTCATCAACTTCACCACTAATTTCCATTCTGCACTCAAATTCACTTGGACCATCTCCGACATCTCCCTACGTTTCTGGATCTCACCATCTCCATCACAGGAGACAGACTATTGACCGACATCTACTACAAACCTACCGACTCCCATAGCTATCTAGACTACACTTCTTCCCACCCTGCTTCCTGTAAAGACTCTATCCCCTACTCCCAATTCCTCCGTCTACGCCGCATCTGCGCCCAGGATGAGGTGTTCCATACTTGATCATCGGAGATGTCCTCATTCTTTAGGGAACGGGGGGTTCCCCTCTTCCATGATAGATGAGGGTCTTATTAGGGTCTCCTCGATATCCCGCAGCTCCGCTCTTGCTCCCCCCTCCCCCCATTCGCAACAAGGACAGAGTCCCCCTTGTCCTCACCTTCCACCCCATCAGCCGTCAGATAGAGCACATAATCCTCCGCCATTTTCGCCACCTCCAACGGGATCCCACTACTGGCCACATCTTCCCATCTCCACCCCTTTCTGCTTTCCGCAGAGACCATTCCCTCCGCAACTCCCTGGTCAATCGTCCCTTCCCACCCAAACCACCCCTTCCCCAGGTACTTTCCCCTGCAACCGCAGGAGATGCAACACCTGTCCCTTTCAGGTGTGGCAGAGGTTCACCTGCACCTCCTCCAACCACATCTACTGTACCCGCTGTTCCAGGTGTCAACTTCTCTACATCGGCGAGACCAAGCGCAGGCTCGGTGAACGTTTCGCTGAACACCTCCGCTCAGTCCGTCTTAACCTACCTGTTCTCACGGTTGCTCAGCACTTCAACTCCCCCTCCCATTCCCAATCTGACCTTTCTGTCCTGGGCCTCCTCCATTGTCAGAGTGAGGCCCAGCACAAATTGGAGGAGCAGCACCTCATATTTCACTTGGGCAGCTTACACCCCAGTGGTATGAACATTGACTTCTCTAACTTCAAATAGCCCTTGCTTTCCCTCTCTCTCCATCCCCTCCCCTTCCCAGTTCTCCCACGAGTCTTACTGTCTCCGACTACATTCTATCTCTGTCCCGCCCACTCCCCTGACATCAGTCTGAAGAAGGGTCTCGACCCGAAACGTCACCCATTCCTTCTCTCCTGAGATGTTGCCTGTCCCGCTGAGTTACTCCAGCATTTTGTGTCTACCACAGGTAACCGGGTCATATGTAATCTGGTTAGAGCTAACCTGGTTACAAGTAATATTGTCATGGGTAACCTTCCTGTCATCCCTCTAAATATTAGACAGCAGACACAAGAACTACAAATGCTGGCATCTTGAGCAAATAAAACCCACAAAGTGCTGGGGATACTCAACGGGTCAGGCTGCACCCGTGATGAAAACAGGCAGACGATGTTTCAGGTCAGGAGCCTTCTTCAGACTGATTGTTGTAGGAGGGGGGAAACTGAGCTGGGGGCGGGACAAAGCCTTGCGAGTTACAAGTAATAGGTGGATACAGATGGTGGTGGGGGGGGGGGGGGGGTGGCAGAGATGAAACGGAGACAAAAATCTGCTTTGAATGCTATTGTTACAGCCCATCCTCAGTGCCAGGAGCAGGAGAGAGTGGTCGCCTGGGGGGCACGAGGGCATAATAGCAATGGATCTACAAAATAAATTGTAGGCCATTCGGTCCCTTGTGCCTGCTCTGCCCTTCAATAAGAACGTGACCAATCTTCTCGCTCAATGCCGGTGACCAGGGTTTGATCCCGACTACAGGTGCTGTCTGTACAGAGTTTGTATGTTCTCCCCGTGACCGTGTGGCTTTCCTCCCACACTCCAAAGACGTGCAGGTTTGTAGTGTTAATTGGCTTGGTATAAATGTAAATTGTCCCTAGTTGTGTAGGATGGTGTCAATGTGCGGGGATCGCTGGTCGGTGCGGACTCGCTGGGCCGAAGGGCCTGTTACTGCACTGTATCTGTAGACTAAACTAATATGTGGGCAGACTTATTATTAGACAATATTAATAGTGCAATAGGCCAACATCATGTGGTCCGGAGTACATCAGCTCACTCATTCATAGCTTTATTAGCCGCCCACCCCTCTATGACCAGTGGGGTGACCAACACAACCCGTGGAGCAGAGCACTGAGATCAGACAAGCTTTGCTGCAAGGAATGATAAGTCCTTATCTGCGTTGCAAACATGACCTTGCGTTTCATGGACCGATAAGGCAATCATCATAAAGATAGATGGATTGCATGTCCTTGGCGCAGGCCTTCACCCCGCGTAAACACGTCGCAATTTAACCCTCTTCTCAACAACGCTCACCGTGATCTTTTGGACTGGCGTGACCTTCTCGGTATTACAAACAGACAGCTGAATGATGAAACATGGCATAGGGACAAGCAAGTCCAGGTTGTTTCACAGCTTGTGATGCAGGTCAGCTGTGTGGTAATGTACAGTAATGTGCTATCAATGCATGGTAATGTACAGGTAATGTACAGGTAATGGATGGGGGATAGATGGGTAATGTATGGGTAATGTACAGTAACATACACATAACGTATGATAATGTACGTGGAATGTGCAGGTAATGTACAGGTAATTTACAGTAATGTACTGGTAAAGTACAGGGAGGAACAGGTAGTGCATAGTGAGGTACAAGTAATATACAGATACTGTACAGTAATGTACAGGTAATGCGGGTGTAATGTATGGGATTGTATAGGCAATATACAGGCAAGGTGCGGGAAATGTATGGGAAATGTACAGGTAATGTACAGTAATGCACAGGTAATATGCAGTAATGCATAATGTTCAGTAATGAATGGGTGATGTACGGGTAATCTACAGATAATGTACAGGTGATGTATAGTGATTTGCAGGTCATGTACAGATAATACACAGGTAACGTGCAGTTAATGTTCAATTAGTGTACAGTTAGTGTAAAAGTAATATACAGTAACATACAGGGAATGTAGGGAATGTGCGGATTATGCATGGGTTCTGTACAGGTAATGTACAGGTAATGTACAGGTAATGTACAGGTAATGTACAGGTAATGTACAGGTAATTTACAGGTAATGTACAGGTAATGTACAGGTAATGGTCATGTGCAGTTGATGTACTGGGGCTGTCATGAACTGTTATTAATGATTGCTTTAATTAGGCATCAATTTCATTATCATATCAATACGATTCTTCCTTTTTGTCTTGTTTCCTTCTCTCTTAGACGTCTCTTTTTCTTTCTCGTTTCTCTGTTTACCTCTCACCTGGTTTTAATTCTTTCACCATCATTCACTCGATTTGCTTCTCTGCTCTTAGATTTCAGTAACCTCCTGGTTACTGCCCAACGCAGCGCCACCGCAACATAAAGTGCTGGAGGAACTCAGCAGGGCAGGCAGCATCTGTGGAGGGCAAATAGACTCATTCCCTCCTCAAGATCCTCCAGCACTTCATGCGTTGCGCAAAATTCCAGCATCTGCAGTCCCTTGTGCCAGCGGCATTATTCATTTGTGCATATCTCACAATTTGCGCCACAAGTTTATTGGGATGTTAACAATGAGCCGGGCAGTCGCATTGTTCAGCGCACTTTGCATTGCTTACCGCTTTAAACTTGGCAATGCTTATGCAGCAACTGAATCTTTTCATTCACCAACTGTTGCTAGTTTACAATGATATCATGTCTCTAAATGACCGGATGTACATATTCCATTGTGAAATAATAAATGTAAGGGGGACATGCCCTAATAACACCTTGAAAGTCCTACCTTAATATGTTTCTTCCAGGCAATTGGGTGATCGAGGTCATTGCCATGATCTGCAGAATCTTCAAAGAAAGGGACATAAATATTAATACTAGGGGCATAATATTAATATGGGCAACTTCCAACCCAGTGGTATGAATATTGAGTTCTCTAAATTTAAGTAACCCTTACTTTCCCTCTCTCACCATCCCTCCCCCACCCCTCTTGTTAATTTCACCATTTGTATTGCTTTGTTATCACCTCGTCCCCAGCCAACAATGGACCATTGTGGGCTCCACCTTTCCCGAGTCGATGCAGGCTCTGCTTTGTTCTGTACCTTCCCATACCTCCAGTGTCCCCCTCCCTAACTCACAGTCTGATGAAAGGTCTCGAACCAAAACGTCACCCATTCCTTTTCTCCAGGGATGCTAGACCCGTTGAGTTACTCCAGCATGTTTGTGTCTGCCTTCAGTGTAAACCAGCATCTGCACTTCCTTCTTACACATAAACATGAATAAAATCAGGTTAATAAAGCTCCTCTCAGGCTACACCACATACGGCTTGTGTCCAAGGGCTCTGGGATCAGACTCAGTCCTGACTGACAGGGTAACAAGGCTCTTCTTCCCCAATGGTTTCAAGTGTCCTGCCATGTTTTGTAAATCATCCTCCCTTATAATCGGGAGCATACAATGGCGGCACGGTGGCGCAGTGGCAGAATTACTGCCTCACAGCACCAGAGACCCGGGTTCCATCCTAACTACGAGTTTGTACGTTCTCCCCGTGACCAACGTGGGTTTTCACCAGGTGCTCCGGTTTTCTCCCACACTCCAAAGACATACAGGTTGGCAGGTTAAATAGCTTATGTAAATTGTAAATTGCCTCTAGTGTGTAGGATAGTGCTAGTATATGGGCCAAAGGGCCTATTTCCACACTGTGTCTATAAAGTGTAAAGTAATTTACATCCTGTACCTACATCGGCCACGGTGGGATGCAGAGATCATGATCGAGAGTGTCTACCACATACATCAGCTATCAGTTCTTATCACATGATGGTACAGGAGCCTGAGAACCATGACGTCCAGGTTCAAGAACAGCTTCTTCCCATCAACTATCAGGCTCTTGAACCACCCTGCACAACATTAACCACATGCTACCTCAGCAACAAACCACCATGGACTTTTTAATTCAGTTGCACTACGGCCTTCGACTTGCAATGAAGGAGGCTGCACAAAATGGTGGACATGACCTGGTCCATCATGGGTACTGACCTCCCCACCATCGAAGGGATCTACAGGAAAGCACTGTCTCAAGAAGGCAGCCAGCATCATTAAAGACCAACACCACCCTGGCCACGCTCTCATCCTGCTGCTACCATCGGGAAGAAGGTATAGGAGCCTGAAAACTGTGACCTCCAGGGTCATGAACAGCTTCTTCCCAGCAATCATAAAGCTCGTGAACACTGCACAACCCTGACCACAACACAACTTCAGCAACAATCTACCATGGACTTTGCACCAAGGTTGCATTATGTACTTTAGCTTGCACTATCATGCTCTGTTTACCTAGAATAAATGACGGTATATTTGTTGTATTGTTGCATTAATGCACTGGCCTGCAAAGGCGCAGCAAGTAGGAATCTCATTGTTCGCATATGACAATTAAATGCTCTTGACTCTATTGAAGAGCCAGTGAGTGCATGAAAAGTCTCACCAAAAAAAGTTGGAACGGAACAACGGTGTTTTGAGGTGGAAATGGTTAAACAATGGTTCATCTGAGGTGGACTTGACATCAATCTTTGACTTCATCACCATCACAATTGAGAGCTGCAGACACTTGTTGTGTGACTGTAAAGAGGGGGGGCTTTAAACAGTTAAATTCAGCCCACTGAGTCTACGCCAACCATTGATCACCCGTTAACACTAGTTCTATCCCACCTTCTCATCCACTCCCGACACACTTGGGGCAAGATACAGTGGGCCGATTAACCTAGAAACCCACACCTTGGTTATGTGGGAGGAAACTGGAGGAAAACCACGCGGTCACAGGGAGCATGTGCGAACTCCACACAGACAGCACCCATAGTCAGGATGGAACCCGGGTCTCTGGCGCTGTGAGGCAGCGGTTCTACCAGCTCCACCACCGTG
This sequence comes from Malacoraja senta, assembly GCA_038087875.1. Taxonomy (NCBI): domain Eukaryota; kingdom Metazoa; phylum Chordata; class Chondrichthyes; order Rajiformes; family Rajidae; genus Malacoraja; species Malacoraja senta. The sequence continues at coordinate 6,420,849 of CM075998.1, forward strand.
ACGCCCAGCTAGCGGAAAGGCCCTGAGGTGTTAAGAGTCTGAGTCGCTCACGGCAAAATAGCCAGCCTCTGACTTATGCCCGCGGTACCTATGGGTTCTCCATGTGTGTGATGTTGCTTTCATGGACCTGTATCTAATTAAGACCTACCATTTGCTGCAGCATTTTGCATACTGTTTTCTTTGGATTGCTTCTTTCTCTCCCGGACTTTGGATTCTTCCATGCATTCTTTCATCCTTCTTGGAATTCTGAAAAAATACATCAAAGTAGATTTATTGCAAAAGAAGCAAGAATGACACGATCTGCCCATCCCACCACTGTGCAGTGTCCATGTCTGCTTGTACTGTACACATACATGCTGTATGCTCCACTTCCTACCTTCCTCTCATGGTTTCCAGATATCCTTTTTAGTTAACTTTAGTTTAGAGATACAGCGCGGAAACAGGCCCTTCGGCCCACCCAGTCCGCGCCGACCAGCGATCCCCGCACACTAATACTACCGTACACACACCAGGTACTATTTACTATTTTACCAAGCCAATTAACCTACAAACCTGCACGTCTTTGGAGTTTGGGAGGAAACCAGAGCACCCGGAGAAAACCCACGCAGGTCACGGGGTGAAAGTGCAAACTCCGTACAGACAGCACCCGTAGTGAGGATTGAACCTGGGTCTCTGGTGCTGCATGGCAGCAACTTTATCACTGCGCCACTGTGCCGCCCCTAAGTGAACCTCCCTGGGAGGATATTGGTCCCCCTCCAGTTCAGGTGCAACCCGTTCCATCTTGTACAGGTCCCACCTGCCCTGGAAGAGAGCCCTATAATGATTATATCTAAAGCTGGCCCTCCTGCACCATCTCGTTAACCACTTACTAATACACTATCTTACCACCTCAGCTCATGGCACAGATAGTAATCTGGAGATCACATCCTGAGAGATCCTGTTTTTTTACCTAACGGGTCCCGACTTTATCTACCTCATTGGAGACCCTCAGACTATCTTTAATCAGACGTTACCTTGCACAAAACATTAGTCCCTTTATCCTGTATCTACACTTTGGATGGCTGGATTGTAATCATGACTGGACAGCACGGAACAAAACATATTTGTTGCCCTACCTCAGTACACGTGACATTAGTAAACTAAACTAACTCGTTAAATTCTTTTTGTGGGACCTCATCTCCCATCTTACCTATGTCGTTGGTACCAGTATTGACTATGACCTCTGGCTGTTCACCCTCCCCTTCTTTGCCCTCGAGGCAGCCTTGACCCCGACACCAGGGAGACAACACACCATCCTGGAATCTTGCTCACACCTACAGAAACGCTCGTCTGTACCCTGACCAGAGAGTCCCATATCACTATCAAGGTTGAACCCTACCCTTGATAAATTGCTACTGACTTTGCCCTGAGGCAAAGCTCAGCAGCCATAAATTAATTTCGTCCAGCTTTCTGTCTCCTTTATTTTAGTTTTAGTTTTAGAGATACAGCAGAGAAACAGGCTCTTCGACCCATATCCTACACGCGGGGGACAATATACAATTTTACAAAGCCAATTACCCTACAAACTTGTACGTTTTTGGAGTGTGGGAAACAGGAGCACCCGGAGAAAACCCACGCAGGTCACGGGGAGAACGTACAAACTCCGCACAGACAGCACCCGTAGTCAGGATCGCACCCGGGTCTCCGGCGCCCGTGTCCTTTCACCAACTGATCCCAAGTGTTCAGACCACAACTGGGCCCAGTGCCCACAGTGGCAAAGACCAGAACTGGAGCAAGTGCTCATGGTACAAAGATCAGAGCATGAAACAGTTTGTTCCGGAGTCGAGTTCCCATCTAAATCCCATCCGTTCAACTGAATTGAGATCAGGCAATGAAATGCTGCCACTTTTTATCCATGGCAAAGTCAGCATGCAATAAAGAGGCTAATTAGTCAGCCCTGAACTTTGTTATTAATATGCTAGTATTGATTATTTTATATCATAGTAATATCAACCTACAGCCTTTGTGAAAGTCTATTTCAAGTATCTCCATGCTAATTAGGCAGGACTGGTTGCAAAACAATGGCCCGTAATTAAAAGCCATTCCAGGGATGCTGAGTCATATCCCAGAGAACGTTAATCAGTGCGGAAAATCAGCAAACTCGTTATAAACTATCTGATGGGTGGTGACTGATACAAGTGGAGAAAAGGGCTGGCAGAAGCTGAGGCTCCACTTGATCAAATGCACGAGTTGGGCCGAATGGCCTGTTTCCAAGCTTTATGATTCTGAATGAGAGTTTGATCAGCAAGAGTGGATCTAGAGACAACACAGGCAATGACTCACAAGTCTGGGATCTGTCAACATGATTCTTTGTCTGGAGTTGTACTTTACATACTGCTGACATCAGCAGTGCAGGGTCCCACACTGACACACGCACACACAGGGGTACAGAGTCACACGCACACACAGGGGTACAGAGTCACACACACGCACACACAGGGGTACAGAGTCACAAACACGCACACACAGGGGTACAGAGTCACACACACGCACACACAGGGGTACAGAGTCACACACACGCACACACAGGGGTACAGAGTCACACACACGCACACACAGGGGTACAGAGTCACACACACGCACACACAGGGGTACAGAGTCACACACACGCACACACAGGGGTACAGAGTCACACACACGCACACACACACACACAGGGTGTAGAGGGTCACACACACAGTGTACACAGGGTCTCTCACACACACAAAGTATACGGGGGGGGTCATACACACACAATGTAGAGGGTCCCACACTGACACACGCACACACAGGGGTACAGAGTCACACACACACACACACACAGTGTACACAGGGTCTCTCACACACACACACACACACACACACACAGGGTGTAGAGGGTCACACACACACATACAGGGGGCATAGTCACACACAGTGTACACAGGGTCTCTCACACACACACACACACACAGGGTGTAGAGGGTCACACACACAGTGTACACAGGGTCTCTCTCACACACAAAGTATACGGGGGGTCATACACACACAGTGTAGAGGGCCCCACACTGACACACCACACCCTTTTGTGAGTACAGGGTCTCACACACACACGGGGTGTACAGAAGATGAAACCGAGGCAGGGTCAGTTAGTGTGGGAGCTTTTGGAGGAGCCACTTGGGGTGGTTTGAAAGCCCGAGCCCATGTTCTTGCTGCTGCTCGCTGTCCTGGGACCACTGGTGTAAAGGACATGACCAGTAATGAGAGCAGTGTGGGGCTGCGCTGTGGTCGGAGCCAAGCTTCCCGCACTGCCACGCCTGATTAAACAGGCTGGGTGAGGTTCACCCAGGCCCTGTCCCAGCCTTCAGAGGGGAACCTGGAATTCAAACCTCCACCATCAAAATCCCACCTTGAATGATTTCCGTACAACAGAACAACTTTATAAACATATCCCTTTAAACTGTTGACCATAAATACGAAAGCTTGTCCCTGAATTGTTCCGTGACTGACTTTTGTCCGTCTGATAGCGGACGGAGTTGAATGTGACAGGCAACAGCCGGTACTCACCGCGATCCCACTCACAGCTCACCTCCAGTCCCGCTGCTCCTGAGCTTCTAGATCAACTTCGGTGAGGGTCGGCCTTTGTACCGACTCACAAAGATATGCACAGTGTTGTAATCCTCCAAGTGGTTGTAACTGTGACCTTCCAATCAAGAAGATTGGAACAAGCTCTTTGCCCCAGTCCTTGGGGACTGTGTTTTTTAACCCTTTCCTTTCCTTCTCTCTGAAAACAAATTACTTTCTCTCTCTACATGGAACAGTGCACAGCACAGGAACAGGCCCACAATGTCCGTGCCAAACATGACCCATTCATCCCCTCTGCCTGCACCTTATCCATATCCCTCCATTCCTTGCAAATCCACATGCCTATCTAAAAGTCTCTTAAACACCACTATCACATCTACAGTGCCCTCCATAATGTTTGGGACAAAGACCCATCATTTATTTATTTGCCTCTGTACTCCACAATTTGAGATTTGTAATAGAAAAAAATCACATGTGGTTAAAGTGCACATTGTCAGATTTTAATACGGGCCATTTTTATACATTTTGGTTTCACCATGTAGAAATTACAGCAGTGTTTATACATAGTCCCCCCCATTTCAGGGCACCATAATGTTTGGGACACATGGCTTCACAGGTGTTTGTAATTGCTCAGGTGTGTTTAAATGCCTCCTTAATGCAGTATAAGAGAGCTCTCAGCACCTAGTCTTTCCTCCAGTCTTTCCATCACCTTTGGAAACTTTTATTGCTGTTTATCAACAGGATGACCAAAGTTCTGCCAATGAAAATCAAAGAAGCCATTATGAGACTGAAACAAGAATAAAACTGTTAGAGACATCAGCCAAATCTTAGGCTTACCAAAATCAACTGTTTGGAACATCATTAAGAAGAAAGAGAGCATTGGTGAGCTTACTAATCGCAAAGGGACTGGCAGGCCAAGGAACACTGTCCCACTGATCAGAAACACTCTTCAGGAGTCAGGTGTGGATTTGTCAATGACCACTGTCCGCAGAAGACTATATGGACATACTGATCTGTTTTTGTAGTAAATGCCTACTATGTTCTGTGTGCTGAAGCAAAGCAAGAATTTCATTGTCCTATCAGGGACACATGACAATAAACTCACTTGACTTGACTTGAACAGAAATACAGAGGCTACATTGCAAGATGCAAACCACTGGTTAGCTGCAAAAATAGGATGGCTGGGTTACAGTTTGCCAAGAAGTACTCAAAAGAGCAACTACAGGTCTGGAAAAAGGTCTTGTGGACAGATGAGACAAAGATTAACTTGTATCAGAGTGATGGCAAGAGCAAAGTATGGAGGAGAGAAGGAACTGCCCAAGATCCAAAGCATACCACCTCATCTGTGAAACACAGTGGTGGCCTGGGCATGTATGGTTGCTGAAGGTACTGGCTCACTTATCTTCATTGAAGACACAACTGCTGATGGTAGTAGCATAATGAATTCTGAAGTGTATAGACACATCCTATCTGCTCAAGTTCAAACAAATGCCTCAAAACTCATTGGCCGGCAGTTCATTCTACAGCAAGACAATGATCCCAAACATACTGCTAAAGCAACAAAGGAGTTTTTCAAAGCTAAAAAATTGTCAATTCTTGAGTGGTCAAGTGAATCACCCGATCTGTACCCAATTGAGCATGCCTTTTATATGCTGAAGAGAAATAAGCTAAAGATGTCTGCAATACAGGCCTGGCAGAGCATCACCAGAGAAGACACCCAGCAACTGGTGATGTCCATGAATCGCAGACTTCAAGCAGTCATTGCATTCAAACGATATGCAACAAAATACTAAACATGACTACTTTCATTTACATTCCATTGCTGTGTCCCAAACATTATGGTGCCCTGAAATGGGGGGACTATGTATAAACACTACTGTAATTTCTACATGGTGAAACCAAAATGTATAAAAATGGCCTTTATTAAAATCTGACAATGTGCACTTTAACCACATGTGATTTTTTTCTATTACAAATCTCAAATTGTGGAGTACTGAGGCAAATAAATAAATGATGGGTCTTTGTCCCAAATATTATGGAGGGCATTGTACCTCCACCACCACCCCTTTATATCCCACCCGTCACCTTAAAGCTAGACCCTTGAGTGTTTGACATTTCCATCCGGAGAAAAAGGTTCTGACTGTCTACCCTATCTATGCCTCTTATAATGTTATATACTCTCCCCTCAACCTCTGATGTTCCAGAGAAAACAATCCAAGTTTGTCCAATCTGTCCCTGCAGCTGATACCCCCAAACCCAGGCATCATTTTGGTAAACCTCTTCATTTTCAAAGCCTCCACATCATTTCTCTGTCTCTCTCTATCTCAGGTTCCCTGTCCTCTCCCACTAGATTTCAATTCTGAATAGCCCTGGTACCTCACCCAAGTAGTCACCCTTACACAATAAATCTGTGGAGCACACACTATCCCCCTGCTTCCAAAATCTAGTTGAATTGAATAATTGAATTAATTTTATAGGCCAAATATGTATACATACAAAGAATTTGCCTTGCAGCTTTGCTCATAAGTCACAACACAATATATAGTAGACAATAATAAATAAAACATTATAATTTAACACGTGAAGAATGAAATAAAATACCAGAGCAAAAGGAGGCTACAGACTTTTGGTTGTTGAGTAGAGCTACTGCTCATGGAAAAAAACGTGGAGAAGGTGAGGACACTCCATGATGGCGTGTAGAATTGGACCATCATTGCCTGTGGCAGATTGTGCTTCCTCAGCTGCCGCAGGAAATATCCTTTGTTGGGCCTTTTTGACTGTGGAGTTGATGGTAGCCCCCCATTTAAGGTCCCTGGAGATGATGGTTCCCAATGACTCCACAGATGTGACTGTGGTATTGTTGATGGTGAGGGGAGGGGGAGCTCTCCTAAAGTCTATAATCAATTCCACTGTCTTAAGAGCATTGAGCTCCAGATTGTTACTAAGGCACCAGGACGCCAGCTGTGTCACTTCCTGTCTGCAGGTAGATTCTTCCCCATCCTGGATCAGTCCAATCAGGGTTGTGTCGTCCACAAACTTGAGAAGCTTGACAGAGGAGTCTGTGGAGGTGCAGTCGTTGGTGTAGAGAGTAACGCACTTTGATTCAGAGACACACAGCATGGAAACAGGCCTTTCGGCCAATCATGTGAACATGGACCACCTATTTACTCTAATCCTACATTAGTCCCACTCTCCTCACATTCTCATTAACTCCCCCCAGATTCTACCCCTCACCCACACACCAGTGACAATTTACAGTGGACAATTAACCTGCGGGCCTGCACATCTTGGGAGATGTGGAAGTAAACTGGAGCACCTGGGGGAAACACATAAGGTCACAGGGAGAACGTGCAAACTCCACATGGACAGGGCCATGGTCAGGATTGAACTCAGCTCACTGGAGCCGTGAGGAAGTGGCACTGCAGGCTAAGCCACAGTGCCACCTCATCATTCCTCCTTCCTTCCAGGATGAGAGAGGTCATTACTGTTCCTTTGCAGAAGCCCCAATCAAGCCCATGTCACTCCTTTCCCAATCCTCTGGATCTGACCCTGACACTCCACCATAACATTTCATTTAATACCACATATAACAGTACAGCACAAGTACAGGCCCATTGTACTAACTTCACTGTCATCCTGTTGAGTTTCACTGTCTTCCCAACTTATTATCACCTAGCACACCACCAACAATGGACCATTGTGGGCTCCACCTCTCCTTGATCATTACTTTTTGCATATCTTTCATTTATTCGTTATCTCTCGTTTCCCATTCCCCCGTCTCCTGGTTGGGCTGAAGGGCCTGTTCCTGCACTGTATGGCTATGACTCAGGAGATTATGCTTTTCAAGTATGACCATACACGAGACAGTACCAGGCATAATTCCATTGACAAGTTGGCTCAAAGTAAAAGGCCAGCAGTGCACAGTAGAGCAAATGGTCTTTCTTGCATCATTCAGTGAAGCAATTGCTTCTCTCCAATAAAGGTGCTTCCACCAGCTTGCTCCCTCACTTGTACTGAAAGCATAGACTCCTACTATTAGACCAGTTATGGATGAGTTCGACCCAAAGATTAACATGCTGATTGTATCAAGAACTGTGGAGCAGGTTCCCTCAGATACATTGTGGATCAGGAACATGAAATGCTGATCAAATCATTCAAAGGATTTTATTAAATAATACAGAAGAGCAATTCCCAATTTTCAGTGCAACACCAATTTATCACAAAGCATTTATTGATATTAGACATTACATTTCAAAATACTACTTCATTACTTCTGTTTGTGGACTTAAATATTTAGGCGCATTACATTCCCGTAAAAAAAAACATAGTGTTTATCAAGTTCTAAAAAGTGATATAAAATTGCATGAACTGTGTTCTCACACTGAACTGGAAGCACAGAAACATATCAATGGAAGTGCATTCTCAAGAAGTATCCTGAACCTGTTAGCAAGGAGATTTTAAACAGAATATTAAATTAAATAATTTCAAAATATTAAACTTAAAGAGGAAAAGCAGGAGGGTAACTTTTATTCCTTGAAAAGCATTGCTGCACAGCAATGGAAAATCAATCAAACCAAACCAATGTCTGACTCAAAAGATAGGCATTTCTAAATACAGTCAGTGCTAATTCTTCTAGGCATCTTGGTCAGTAAGGACAAGTTAGGCTGAAGGGAGTCATACAGTTTCCATGACCAATATGCAAGATTAAAAAAATAAAAATAAATTGAAGGTCATTCTGCAAGGAGACGCTCCCTTTCTTCACCCTGAACTTCTAAAAAAAAAATTACATAAACAAAGAAAGTTTCATACTATCTTACTCCAGAAGTTTCATTCAAACCATGGGGATAGATGGGGACACCTGCCCAGATTCCTCAGTGCTGTGTTCAATTAGTTTAGGCCTCTGGATTACTGGATCAGTGATATGACTGCTGCACCACTCACCCATTAAACCATTTTCTCCTCTCCTGAAGATATTCATACATCTCACACGACTCACTGCTGTTTGCAAGAGGCAGAATGGAGCAAGTCAACAAACTTTGCGACATCACAGTTGAACTGGGCAACCAGTCATGTGAACTTTGTCCAGCACGAGTGAATGGATGGGAACCAACACAGCACCGACCAGATAATGAACCTTGAATCCATCTGGTCTGTGTGGCTCAGTGCTAATTCAGCTGGCCCTTTTCCTCACCGAGTTATCAGGAGAAGCTCTCCGCTGTATTCTGGCTGTACTGACTCAGCCTATGAAATGGCAATTTCAGATCTAACTCGAGTGTTCTACCAAAAACATCGTCACCAGGCAGACTTCCTTGTAGCTCCTGCTTAACGTTGGTGCTGAGGAAAAGGAAATGATCAAACGACAGGACAGGGAAGCCACACTGGTGGATTATGTTAGTGGCAGGGACTTGGCACTGAAGCCGTCCGGCTAAAGAAATTCGCCCCATATTTGGAATAACCAGGAATTAAAATTAAAGTCAGATTTCAGAAGACTTTCAGAGCAGCTGTTGCATATTTTCGAACCTTTATACTAAGCTACTTCCGTCAGATGCGATCCCTAGAGAGACTGCAAACCCTTTCTGGAGCTGGCCTACAGATATCGAGCAAGATTGATTGGAGAGATCCCGTTTGTAATTTAATTTTCTCTTCAGAAAGTTCAGGCAGTGCGGTCCTGCACTGGCTAGTATCCAAACTCTTCGGGAAGATGCAATCTGTGAACAAGACACAGACCTCTTCCTGCCCGGGAGTCCAGGAAGCGAGTGACCATATTTATCCACACACCAGCAGTGACCACGCCTTCTGCCTTTTGATGATTTACACTGAGAAAAACATTAGAAACATGTTAAACCCATATATCTGCATCGTCTTTCAGGGTGTCAGGGGTTATCGGGAAAAGGCAGGACTATGGGGTTGAGAGGGAAAGATAGATCAGCCATGAATGAATGGCAGAGTAGGCTTGATGGGCCAAATGGCCTAATTCTGCTCCTAGAACTTAGCTTTCATTCTCTAAACCTCCCAATAGAGTTTCACAGTCAATGAGGTCACTGTGTACAGAGAATGTAATTTGTATAGAGAAACCCCTAAACTGTAATTTTGGAATGAATCTCTTTATAACGTTGGATGTATTTTAGACAAGTGCACTGGGGATAACTCACTTATTTTTTTTTCCAGATAGTCCCAAGGGAGATTTTCCGAGGTCAATCTGAAATATTAACATCTCTTCCAAACAATCGCGGGAAAATTTAGTCAAATGGTCTTTATAAATCAGCTCATGTCTAAACAGAGATGCATATGAGGTTGTACAACTGTAGTAGTCACAAGCCTCTGGGCAGCAAAATCCATGTCATTGTTTTCTCGTCCCAATTTTAAGGATGAGAACAATTGTGGCCCTGCCATTATCAGACATTTCATGCCACTTGCCAGGCATGGACTCTGCATTGTGCATTCACAACAGCAAAACAGTTAGTTCTTTTAAAACAAAACTTTAAAATATTGGTCAGTAAATGCAGACTTCTGCATTAGTCAAAATCCTATCCAACTCTCCGATTAGCATTGGTATACAAACCACAGAGCCTCTTGTTTTTGGTCAGCGTGTTAACTGATCACACCCAACGAGTGGGGAGGAACTGGTCCTACTGGGAAGGGAAGGCAAACGCTGTTAAGGGCCTGTCCCACTTGGGCGATATTTGGACGACATTTAGGCGACAGTCTAAAAAGAGGTTGTCGCGTCGTGGTTGGGTTGTGACGCATGGTGAGGTGTGGTGACGCATGCAGTGACGTGCGATAACGGGCGGTGCTTCCCTGTCGCCCCAGGATTTTGGAATGTTCAAAATCCTGGGGCGACATTTGGGTGTCTCATAATGTCGTGCGCCGTCACATGCTGACGTATGCTGTCCTGTGGGTGACAGCCCCGTTAGGGTTAGGGTTAGGGAGCACAGATGGGCTGTAAAATATTCTTCCTTCAATGCATGGATTTTAAACATTAATATATTAAAATTAATACAATAAAATCAATTGTGCAAATGAAAAGATGTCCGAGTCGTTCAGTTTTATTTATAGATGTATTGGTCCGCTTCCAGATCCGATCACCTTCTCTATAACTTTTCACAGGGATGGATTCAGTGAGTGTAGACTGAACTCCCCTCTCCCCTCTTCCCACCCCCATCCCTCCTTCTCCACTCCCCCTTACCCTTCTACCCTCCTTCCCTTCCCCCTCTTCCTCCCTTCTCCCCCTTATCCACTACCCCCTCACCTCACATCGCCTTCTCACCCTCTTCCATTCTCCACCCATCTCCACCCCCCACTTTCCCCGACGCCCCCCAATTTGTGGACCCAGGCCGGCAACCAGCGATCCGCCGCACACTATCCCACACACGCTAGGGACAATTTATACAAACCTGTGCGCCTTTGGAGTGCGGGAGGAAACCCAAACCCTAGCCCTAGTCCTAGCCCTAACACTAACCCTAGCTTCTGCCTGCTCCTCATGGGAACTAAACTGTTGGCCACGAGTTGTTAGTGGGACCTAGCTGTCACAGGCTGGGTCCACAAATGGGGGATTCCCCCTCTTCTCCCTTCTCCCCGCTCCACTCTTCTCCCCCTTATCCACTACCCTTCCCCTCACATCTCCTTCTCCCTCCCTTCTCCCATTCTCCAACCCCCCCCCCTCCCCACTTTCCCCGACACCTCCCATTTGTGGACCCAGCCTGTGACACCTAGATCCCACTAATAGTACTGCACAAGGGCCACATGTTTTAGTAACATTGACTATGGGATAAATGCAGACTTTGGGAACAGCACCCCCCACCTCCCCACCCCCCCCGCCTTGTTTCAAAATGGCTGGTGGGTATTTAGACTCAGTGGCCGGAGCAGGTGAGTGGCTCTGGTACATTGACAACATTGCCTGTACCCAGTTGAAAAGCCCGCTGCCTCTGGGGGTTTGGAGAGACCATTGGAAGAGAGATCTGCCTCTGGGACAACTCGTGGCCAACAGTTTAGTTCCCATGAGGAGCAGGCAGAACATTAGGGGTTCGAGTCCAACTCCTGGGGCCCCTGTGTCACATTTAGTTCAGAGATACAGTGCCCTTCGGCCCACCGAGTCCGCACCGACCAGCGACCCCCCGCACACTATCCCACACACGCTAGGGACAATTTATAATTTATAAATTAAATTGTCCTAAGGGACAATTTATACCAAGCCTATCAACCTAGAGTTAGGGTTAGGGTTACGGTTAGGACTAGGGTTTGGGTTTCCTCCCGCACTCCAAAGGCGCACAGGTTTGTATAAATTGTCCCTAGCGTGTGTGGGATAGTATGCGGGGGATCGCTGGTCGCAGGCTGGGTCCACAAATGGGTGGGCGTCGGGGAAAGTGTGGGGGAGAGTGAGGGAAGGGAGGGAGAGGGGGAGAAGGGGATGTGAGGGAAGGGGGTGGTGGATAAGGGGAGAAGAGTGGAGTGGGGAGAAGGGAGGAAGAGGGGGGATGGAAGAAGGGGGGAGAGGGGAGGGGAGAAGGGTAGGGGGGGTGGAGGAGGGGGGGGGGGGATGGGGGCGGGAGGGGGGGAAGAAGGGAGAGGGGAGTTCAGTCTACACTCACTGAATCCATCCCTCTGAAAAGTTATAGAGAAGGTGATCGGATCTGGAAGCGGTCCAATACATCTATAAATAAAACTGAACGACTCAGACATCTTTTCATTTGCACAATTGATTTTAGTGTATTAATTTTAATATATTAATGTTTAAAATCCATGCATTGAAGGAAGAATATTTTACAGCCTTAACCCTAACCAGGCGTCACGCGCATGACAGCACACGTCAGCGTGTATGTCGTGCAACTTGACGGTTTTACGGGCGTCAGTCACTGATGCTCCGCAGTCGCCCAAATGGGACAGGCCCTTTAAGATGACAGATTGTTTAAAAAACAGTTGATGTCCATTTCCCTTTTCTTTTCACACTATCTATGACTATGGTTCTTTGGGAGGCTTGGTAGGGGTTTAGTAGGCACAGGGCTTCAATGATCGCAAATGATAAAGTGATTACTGCTGTGACTGGGTTCACTGTTTACCTGTTTGCTCCGGTAGTAACCTCTCTTATCGCAGTTTGGGATGTAGATGTTTTCTGGGCTGCGTAAAAACTCTGGCTGGAGATCCTGCAGAATCAACTCCATTTCCCTTCGGCATGGGCCCTAAGTACAGATCAACAATTGGACAGTGTTTAAAGACAGCCGAGTGCAAGAACAATCCAAAACCCTAATCCCCCCTTCAAAGCTTGTGTCCCAATCCAACTTTCCCAACACATGTGTGGGAAGGAACTGCAGATGTGGGTTTACACCGAAGATAGACACAAAGTGCTGGAGTAACTCAGCGGGTCAGGCAGCATCTCTGGAGAACATGGATAGGTGACGTTTCAGTCTAAAGAAGGGTCTCGACCCAAAACATCACCTATCCATGTTCTCCACAGATGCTGCCTGACCCGCTGAGTTACTCCAGCACTCTGTGAAACGTCACCTATCCATGTTCTCCACAGATGCTGCCTGACCCGCTGAGTTACTCCAGCACTCTGTGAAACGTCACCTATCCATGTTCTCCACAGATGCTGCCTGACCCGCTGAGTTACTCCAGCACTCTGTGAAACGTCACCTATCCATGTTCTCCACAGATGCTGCCTGACCCGCTGAGTTACTCCAGCACTCTGTGAAACGTCACCTATCCATGTTCTCCACAGATGCTGCCTGACCCGCTGAGTTACTCCAGCATTTTGTGCCTATCTCCCAAAACACACCACTCATACCCTAACCGATCTGGAACTCTTTAGCAGGTACACTGAAGCATCTCCCTGGTCCCTGTAACGCCACCTGGCTGCATAATCTGATGCCAATCAGATGACCATAATAGAATGGACTATTCCAAATATTCAGAGGAAAGTGGTATCATTTGTTAAAAAATTTATAATCTAAATAACTGGAATGTTTTTCTCCATTGGCTTAAAACGAATATCAATCCCAATGAACATTGGGAACAAGTGTAACCTCCTACAGCAATATCTTTTCTTCACTCAGAAATCTGTAAAAGACAAAACAAGCACACTTCATCGCTTTTCTAGAAACTAGCACTGATCCCCAATATTTAATGTCTTGTGTACGATAGCTTCAATCAGGTTTCGTGTCCTCATCACTACAAGTGCTAGGGTTTCCCAGGGAACCATCTACCATTTGCCCCAAAAAGAGTCTGTTTTGGCCTCCAGTGGAACCAGGCCCCAGTCCGCCCAACCACAATCTCACTCATGGAGATTGGAACAAATGGATCACCAGCAACAGCAAGTGCGGACACAATGATTTGAATTACCTTTGAAGAGTTAATACAATTTGTTCACCACTTATGTTCAAATACTTCTGAATTAAGCCAAATGCTATTTACCTGAGAATTTGGTAATTCTTTGCTTAGTTTAGTTTTAGTTTAAGATACAGCGTGGAAACAGGCCCTTCGGCCCATTGAGTCCGCGCCAGCCAGCGATCCCTGTACACTAGCATTATCCTATACAATTTTTCCCCCAAAGCCAATTAACCTACAAACCTGTAGGTCTTTGGGATGTGGGAGGAAATCGGAGCACCCGGAGAAAACCTGCAGAGTCACAGGGAGAGTGTACAAACTCTGTATAGACAGCACCCGTAGTCAGGATTGAACCTGGCTCTCTGGCGCTGTGAGGCAGCAACTCTACCGCTGCGCCATCGTGCAACAATTGTTGGGAATTGTTTTATGCGCAAGACAGAATTCCACTTTATGGAATTTATTTTTGGACAGTGTAGACTGGAAGATGTAGAAGAGAAAATAGGTTTTGTGCATCAGATTTCAATGATGTATTATTGTACATTATTGAACTAAGAATGTTACAGTCTGGTGGTATAACTGATCATTTATTGTGTTGTTGCCTGTAAAGCTGCAAGTAAGAACACATTGAATTGTTCTTGTCCAGGTGCATATGACAATTAAAGCCTCTTGCCTAAAGCTCTAGATAGGCCTCCATTTTGCTGGCAGTCCTGATCCCCATCCTCCTTAGCACGCTGAGGAAAGGATCAGAGGGTTGTGCTTGTAAAAATCACCCCTCCGCAAACTTGGTTATTAAATTTGTCAGATTCTGCAGTTATTATGGAGACCAATGGCCCCATAGCAGAAGTGTCCACATCGCGGGGCTGGAAACTGGAAGTATCCTGAGCTAATCCTGAGCATCATCTACTGCGACAAGTGATGGCTTCCACTCATTGTCGCCGGAAGCTTGCGTCCTTTCAGGACGGACGATCACAGCGAGGTCAACATTTGTAACATGGAAGATGGAGACCAATACAAGTTCTAGTGACATTGGAGGCCATCACTTGTTCATGATCAGCAAGTTCCACCATTATATGTTATTTACATACATTGTATAGGAACAAGAATCCAAACTGGCCGCTTCATCAACAACTTGGGCTGGCACAGCAGTAGAGTTGCTGTCTTACAGCACCAGAGACCCAGATTCAATTGTTGGCTGTATGGAGTATGTACTTTCACCCCGTAACCGCATGGGTTTTCTCAGAGTGCTCCGATTTCCTCATACACTCCAAAGACATGCAGGTTAATTGGCTTCGGTAAGTTGTAAATTGTCCCTAGTGTGTGTAGGATAGTGTTACGGGTAAGCCGAAGGGCCTATTTCCCCACTGCATCTCTAAACAACAATGATATACAATCTTACAATGTGTTTACTACAGAAAAATCCTCCCAGAGCCCTTCACAGAAATATCATTAATCAAAATTTTATACAATGGGGGGAAATATTATGGCAGCAAAGCAAAAGCATGGAGACAGGGATACGTTTTAAAGGAGTATTTAAAAACAAAAGCAGCGAAGAAGCTGAAAATTAGGTTTGTAGAAGGAAGGAAACTATTGCATGTTACTCCCTGCAAGTTGATAGACAGAAACTCACTCCTCAATGTTGCAGGATCGCAGGAGCCAACAATTATTTCAGCTTAAGTAACCATTTTACTCAAACTGATTGACGAGGATGTTTAAGAAAGAACTGCAGATGCTGGAAAATCGAAGGTAGACAAAAATGCTGGAGAAACTCAGCAGGTGAGGCAGCATCTATGGAGCGAAGGAAATAGGCAACATTTTGGGTCGAAACCCTTCTTCAGACATGATTGACGAGGATGTTGCCAGGACTAGAGGGTGTGAGCTACAGGGAGAGGTTGAGCAGGCTGGATCTCTATTCCTTGGAGCGCAGGGGGATGAGGGAAGATCTTATAGAGGTGTACAAAATCATGAGAGGAATAGATCGGGTAGACGCAGAGTCTCTTGCCCAGAGTAGGTGAATCGAGGACCAGAGGACATAGGTTTAAGGACAAAGGACATTTATTGTCACGTACACCAATTGGTGTAGTGAAATTTGAGTTGCCATTTGCAGCACACCAATAAAAATAAAACACAACATTAAGGAAGAATTTAACATAAAACATAAAAACATCCCCCCACAATGGTTCACACTGTGAGGGAAGGCAGCAAAGTCCAGTCCTCTTCCTCTTGTTCACCGCGTGGAAGGTGAAGGGGAAAAGATTTAATAGGAATCTGAGGGGTAACTTTTTCACACAAAGGGTGGTGGGTGTATGGAACAAGCTGCCGGAGGAAGTAGATGAGGCAGGGATTATCCCAACATTTAAGAAACAGTTAGACAGGTACATGAATTGGACAGGTTTGGAGGGATATGGACCAAATGCTGGCAAGTGGGCCAAAGGGCCTGTTTCCATAGTGTATCACTCTATGACTCTAACCTGGGTATTATCTCACTCATTTCTAAACAAGGACCCAAACTCGCAGCAGCTTTCACAGACTATAATTTACATCTAAAACTAAATCTATGAAATACACATTTTCATGTATTTGAAAAACCACACTGGTTTTATGGGCCATCTATTTTTCCACAAAAAACAGGAACATATGCAATGCTGTCTTTACAGATTTTGCAGCAAATAGATTATTTTGCAGCATTTATATGATGCTCACATGTACAGGTGCTTTGGTGAAGAAAACTTTATTAAAGATCGAACAAACAACATTTTATGCTCCAGTATCCAATATTTAATCTGTTACATTGCATACAAATTGACTGCGGCTATAGATTAAACTGTATTTAATTGTTCTAGAGAGGAGCATCAGTCGACGGAACCATGCCAATCCATGGCCATTGCCTCTTTTGCAACATTAGCCGATTCTTCCCCGACCTCTACCCCTCTACTGGTGAAACACTGATCCATGCCGTTGTTATCCAAAAACGTAACTGTTCCAATGCACTTCAGGTGAGCCTTACTCTCTGACAAAGATTCATCAACCTCAAACATCAACTGTTTTCTCTTTTAACAGATGCTGCCTGACCCATTGATCATTAATCCTGATTTTTCTCTCCTTAAAGTAGAGATCACAAAATCAAAAACATGGACTATCACCTTGTGCTTATATTAACCCCTGTTTAAACAGTGCATTTTTTTTTAAATCACACCCTCATTTTCAAATCCCTCATGCTCTTTCCTCTCTTTCCCCCCCCCCCCCCACCAAAGCATATCCATTTGTCTAATTGAGGGCACACATCTCTGCCATCCCTCCTCCCTCGCTTCCATTCGCCCCATTTTAATTGTTGCAACGGCACCAGTTAAGTCATCAGTTGCCAGGGACCTACAGTTGTGGAATCTGGAGCTCTACAACTCCCCAACTTTCTTTATCTCATGGGCTCCTTAAAATCTACTGTTCACCAACCTTTTGGTCATTTACCTTTAATTCCTTACAATGCACAATACTTTTTTTTCTATATAAATGTCCCTTTACGTTCCAATGAAGCACCTTGGGTCATTTTCACGTACTGAAGAGGATTTAAAAGCCACGTGGACAAGTATATGGATAGGAAAGGTTTATAGGGATATGGGCCAAATGCAAGCAAATGGTGTATTTTAGTTGGCATGGGCAAGTTGGGCTGAAGGGCCCGTTTCCATGCTGGTAGACTCTATGGCAGTGTATACAAATATTTTATCGTCAAGAACCGTGTGAGAACTTTGGTCACGAATGATGCCAGGGATGCCTAGAAAGTGTGGCGTTGGACAGGGTACCCCTCCAAACATCCATTCCTGTGACTTGACAAGTCTAGTATTGCTAGGCTTTGTACAATCAAACATTCAGAATGACCACAATTACCACGACACCCCTATTCATTACATTGGTGTGTTCTTCAATGACAAATCTGAGAGCAAATTGGTCTAATTTAAAGAGAAATGCAGAGTATAATACCTCAGATGCTAGAAATCAGAAATTTAATTGCTTCGTGGGCAAATTTACTTTTACTTCTTTCAACTTTGTATTCTATATCGATTGCTCACAACATGGTCTCTGCTACAATGAGGAGACCAAACAAACAGGGCAAATGCTCAACAGAACACTTCTATTAGGTTTACAAGCGAGACCAAGTTTTGAGATGACTAACATTATATTGAATTGAATTCTCTATCACAATGTAATTCCTTGCTTGTATATCCATGGTATGCAATAGCTGCTACATAACGGGCACCGACAAAGTTACAAAGTGACCCACACCAGTTTCCCCCCCCTCCCCGTCAGGTCCTCCCAGTCCACACCAGGTCCTCCCCCTCCCCATCCCGACGGTCCCCCCACACCTATACTGTGACCTCTGCACACCCCTGTCCAGTTCTAATGAAGCAGCACCTTCTCTTT
>CM075998.1:6439363-6658199 GCA_038087875.1 Malacoraja senta
TGTGGTGACTGGTGTAGATGTTGATGGGGTCATCATGGTGTGCACAGTTCCCATTGCCGAATGGCGATTTCCTTGATGAGGTTTCAGTTTCAAGTGGTGGCCAGGATTTTCATGGTTTTTTGCCACCTTGTCGCCTCTTTCCGAAAGAATATTTTTCATTGGCATCCAGGGGCCTTCCTGCAAGAATGTGAATAGACCAGTCAGTAGAGAGCCCAAGATCACACTGTCTCAATGTAAGATTTAAAAGCACACTTGTCTCACAAAGCCTACGTATTCCTAAGCACACAAGGTATTCGTTGAATTATTGCAGGAAGCTCGAGCTTTCACACCGCTTATAATAATATTATAATAATAAAGCTTTATTTCAGACACAGGTCCATAGAACACATCAAACAGTATAAGGAGATACAAAAATACATATAAAATTGCATATTAGCCTATAAGATATACAAGCTATTGCACCAATGCCGTCTTAGCCTAGAAGTGAATCTATAGCAGCTTTTCAGAGGGCTGACTAGGGCTTCAATTATGTGGTTCTCCGACTTATCCAGGCGACACATGAAACTAAACATCAGCTGTCTTAAGAGTGTCTCACAGGTTGGCACTCTAGTGGACACAAACAATTGACTGGCACTATGCCATCTAGGGACACGAAGTAGCAACCTCATTGCATCATTGTATGCTACCTTGAGCCTCTGCATACTCTTTTTCTTATAATTAGACCACAATTGAGCAGTATATAACGGTGTGATGTAGGTTCTGAACCTAAGATTATGAGAGATCATCTTATGATAAACCCGCAATTGGATCAGCATATTGGGCAACAAAAACATGAGAAACATACGAACCATTTCACCCTACAATGAACAAATGCCACTTACCATACAAGTGTTAGTGGGAGCAAAGAGAAACTCTTGCAATAACACTTTTCGTCAGCAGGGGGATCTCAATCGATTTGGGCTAATGGATTCACCCCAAATTTGTAGTTAACTTTTTTTTTGACAGAAGTGTATGTCAGTCATAGCTCAGAGATCGCTCGCTCACCTCTGAACCAGAACGACACAGGCTCAACTCGCACTTTAGGGAAAGACATAATGCAGGTTAACATCCCCGGCACAGTGTTGCACTGCCAGTGGTGCTGCCTTTCAGATCAGACGCAAACTAAGCCTCCCCCTCTGCTCACTCAACGGCACTATTTCAAAAGCAAGTTGGGGAGCTTTGTCCACTCTCTGTACCTTTATTCAATCAATCAATGGTGTTTGTGGAAGCTTCTTGTACATAGGCTACCACATCTTTTTACATAACATAACTTCACTTCCAGACACACTACACTTAATTGGGATAAGGACAGTATTCAATCTGCCTTTTAGATACCAGTACAAACATTACAACATGTCATAGAATGCACATGATAGAACATGTAGATCGTTCCACTTTAGAAGGAAATTGAAATAATTCACTAAACATTTTTTGAAGGAATAATCCTTGTTTCAGCATTATGACAACTTGCAACTTGAAAAATAAGAAATCCAAAGCCTTCCTCCAGTTTTTCTCCCAGCAAAAGAGATATTATTTAGAAGATAGAGACAAAATGCTGGAGTAACTCTGCAGCACAGGCAGCATCTCTGATGAGAACGAATGGGTGACGTTTCGGGTCGAGACCCTTCTTCAGGGGAGATGGAGACAAAGATAAGGAAATGTAAGAGATCAAAAGAGATGAAGATCAAGGAAATGTAGAATAGATCATTGTTAGATAGGAGAAGGTGACAACAAAGTAAACAGAGAGAAGAGGCGAGGTACCTCGCAGTGTCAGTCCAGTCAGTAGTTTGGTGGAGGGACATCTCCAATACAGATTCCCAACACGGATCCACTGTCCCTGCATCGTGACCTGCTTCCCCAAGACTTCATTATATAAAGTCTCAAATATGTCATAAGACCATTAGATTTAGGCCATTCAGCCAATCAAGTCTGCTCCACCATTCGACCACGGCTGGTCTATTTTCCCTCTCAACCCTCTTGAATGTTCAGCCTACTATGAGAATGCAGCAGTTGAATGGCGGAGTAGACTTGATGGGCCGAATGGCCTAATTATGACCTTCGATCAAGATGGAACTCCGTTGAATGTGTCTGGATGGCAAGTTCTCGTACAGTGAAGCTCTCGCACCGGGAGCTTGCCATCCAGACAAGGTCGGGGTGTGAAGAAGGGTCTCGACCTGAAACATTACCCATTCCTTCTCTCCATAGATGCTGCCCGTCCCACTGAGTTACTCCAGCGTTGTGTGTCCGGCATATATTTAAGAGAGTTGCATCTTGATGTAGATTCACCGCTCACTCACTCACGCACTCACTCACTCACCCGTGTGCTGGAGCTGGTTGCGGCGCTTGACAGAGCGGCACACGCCGCGGCCTTGCAGCAGCGCCTGTAACGGTGCGGGCTGCCCGCCTCGGGGCCCGCACCTGAGGCCAGAGGCGCAGCGCTCGGTGTACACCCCGCACGCCGCTCCCTCCGCCAGCGCGCATGTCAGGCAGCAGCCGCAGCCGGACTCTCTCACCAGCTCGCAGCCCCTGGGGGGGTGGCAGGACGCCACCTCCTCCTCACTGCACCCGCCGCACTCGATCATCGCCGCCAGCGCACCCAGCCGGCTGCACAGTCCGAGCCCAGCGAGCAGCACGCACATCCCGAGCATTGTTTGCAGCAGCTTGAATGCTCCACGACATTGCTCAGCCTGCTATTCCCCCTCTTTTTAAATAGGCAGGCAAGGGCAGGCCCCAGAATCTGAATAAGTAAGAGATTATTTAAATCACACAGGGAGGGAGGACGAGTTATGTACGTGACAGGGTGCCCGCTCCTTGTTCGCATGGCTTGTGAATGGGATGGTCTGACTCTGCATGCAAAAAGTTTACTCACTGCTAATGAACTTTTCATATTTTGTTTTAACTTGTTTTGGTTTTTGGATTACACGATTGCTTTTGGTAACCACTTTTTAAATAAGCATATTGTATTCATAAGTATTTTATAAGTACTTATTTCTTCTTATCTCGATAAGTTTTAATGTAGATTTAATGTAATGTTTTCAAATTGGCTATGTCTTCCAGATAAGCACTTTCTGATATGTGTTTATTTCAGGTAGAAGTTTTTATTTCTAGACATTTCATGTTGAGAAAAGGTATTTTCGGGTGTAAATATTTATTGTAGGCAACTATTTCTTTGGATAGGCATTTTCAAGTATAAGTTTTTGGTATTTACAATTTGTATTTCGATTTAACAATTTATTGTACAGTTATATTTGAAAGTGCCTACTTTCAGATATTTACTTTGAATCTCAGTATTTATTTGGGCTGTACATTTTGCATAAAAGTATTTTCATCCTAATTATTACTTTAATTATTTTATATAGTTATTTTTAAACATTTTTTTTGAAGCTAATCCTTGGGAAGTTAGAATTGCCAGCATTTATTCCTCATGCTATTGCTCTTGTGGAGCTGGTGATAAGCCCTTTTTTTTTAAACCACCACAGCCCCTGTGGCGAAAGTACTCCCACGCTGCTGTTAGATAGGGTATTCCAGGATTTTGACTCTTCTGCGATGATGAAAGAACTAATATTTGTTCAAGTCAGAAGGTGGTTGTAGAAGCCTCCAATAGATGGAACATGCTGTAGCTACAGTGTGCCTGTGATGGACAGACTGAGCATTTAAAGCAATAGATGGGTACAAATCGAGCAGATTGCTCTGTCAGTATTTCTTAGATGTTGTGAGAGCTGAATGCATTTGGGCATGTGGATTATAATCCTGACATGAATTATTGCTGGTGGAAACATTCTGAGGAACTAGGAAGGGAGCCATTTGCTTCAGAATAATGTGGTATTTATTCACTTTTTAAGGTTACTTATTCATCCCAGTAATTTTGTAAAAGAACAAATAAAAGCATTTCATGGATGCCAATTTTCAATGCCTTGTTAATTTTCTTATCTCAATTGGACATTAAAAAAGAGGCCATTCAGCCCATCAAGTCTTGCTGGGTCACGGAGCAATCCCACCTTTTCACCTACCCTACCTGCTTACCTACTCTCTCTCATACTTGTCAATTTCCTGTGATTCCCCCACCTTATTTAATTAACCTACCAACAAGGATGTCTTTGGGATGTGGGAGGAAGCCAGAACACCTACTAGAAACCCTCTCAGTCACAGAGAATCACTCCACATAGGGAATGCTGAGGGTCAGGAACACACCTGGTTTACTGACGCTATAAGGCAGAACCATTATGTGCTGTACCACCCTTATAATAGGCATGTCAAACAACAAATGTTTAGTTCATTTTCAAAGAAAGATTTTCTCTTGCATTTATATTGTGCCTTTAGTGTCTGTGCACAATATAAATGCAAGAGAAAATCTTTCTTTGAAAATGAACTAAACATTTGTTGTTAGTTCATTTTCAAAGCCAGATATTGTCTGTTCTTAACAGTACAATTAAAAAATCTATCCATTTCAAGTTTTACAGCAATATTCCTTCCTTTAACTGCTGCAATTGTCCTGTTAAGCAGGGGTCCAGGAGTTTACTGGATGTTGCATCAGACACAATCCCTCAGAGCACTTGTGATTGAGCTCCAGGGGATTTAAGGTTGTCTGTAGCTATATATTTTATTTCCTCTTTTTTTTCAGCTACAGATTTGTGGTCTAATAATTCCTGCTGTCTAAACTGGTGTCTCATTATATAACCGTCTGAACATGGAAATAACAGCGGGAAAACACAGAGGTTTGCAAGCTCTTTGTGCAAAAGCTATCAGACCCTTGTCAAATTAATGCTGCAATATGTACAACATTACTTCAGTACAAATCTTGCATGGGCTCAGGGTGAAATTTAGCGCAGTTGGTTCCTTCATTTAGCATCTTTTCTCAGAAATGTTGTGCGGATCACATTATTTTAACTATCCATTCATTTAACAGAAATATACTGACGTTCAGCATTAGCAGGACTCGTGAGCACCCAATGTACCAGATGGCAAAAGTATTTTCCTCTATAGTGGGTGATGCAATAAGGCAGACTGTTGCTATTCAATGTGCAGTCTATGGTTAGAGAGAGAGAGAGAGAGAGAGCTTCCCATTGGGGAAACTGATGCAACAAGCTAACTGCGATTATCAACCTTAAGAAATTAGGGGTAATCACGGCATTTGAAACAAAGCATATAACAACTGCCACCTCCCAGTGCTACGCCACACATTTGCTGGCTGAAAAATACATTTCTGAAAAGCTGGATGTAGTATTAAGCAACTTTTTAAAAACATTTTTGAAGGTTAATCCTCTGTAAACAGCAAACTTTTATATCAGAGCCACCAGTAAAATCTCTAACATTACATCTGTAATCAGGGACTTGAGTTGTCCGTGTCACAGTAAGTACATCAACATTTAGTTTAAATCTACTCACAACTACAATTCACACACAGTCCCTTCGTTCATATAAATCACAGCTGATCAGGTAGAGCAGATGCCTCACAGCGCCAGACACCCAAGTTTGATCTTGATCTTGGTGCCTGTCTGTGTGGAGTTTGCACGTCTCCCTGTGACCATGTGGGTTTTTCCTCTGGATGCTCCTGCTCCTGTTTCCTCAACACATCCCACAGATGTGTGGGTTTGTAGGTTAATTGGCCTCTGTAAAAAAATGCCCCTAATGTATAGGCAGAGGGATAACAACGAACTAGTGTGAATGGGTGATCAGTCAGCTTGGACTCGGTGGGCCGAAGGGCCTGTTTCCATGATGTATCACTGAACTAAATTATCTTCTCCATCGATGTGCCTTGATTTTGTATCCCTTAATAGGTTAACCTAACAAAAATCTGCCCTTCATTTTTGAAATTTTCAATTGACCCTAATCCTTGGCTGCAACTTAGGGGGAGAAAGTAGTATGGAGAACTGCTTTCCTACATTACATTACATTGACTGGACTTAAAGTTCTTCACTTGCTGTAAAACAATTCAAAACATCCAGACATTGTGAAATGTTTTGCACAAATGCAAATCAGAACTTCTATTACCGTAGAACAGATCAGCTTTAAAAAATATTGTTCTGGATCTTCCTCACTCAATAGACTACTCATTGTTTGTCCCGGTTCACTGAAATGGTTGCAAACTATATGAATTTAATTAACGACAGTAACTCGTGCTCCGGTAATTAATTGGAAAACTGCAGATTATTTCCTGAAAGTTCAAATGTGCTCTCCATTAGATGGCAGTCTATCCCGTTAATCAGTGCTACTCAAAAGCTGTTACTGAAAGATCCTCCCAACTAAAGATACTAGATACTCTACGATCTTTGCTCCCAAACACTCATTAGACTGCTGCTAGAGATCCATTCTCAGGGATGGTACACCACATTGTTAATGAGACACAGGTTGATAGATGGGATTTTCCTCACAGGGTGGAAGGAGACAAGGGTGGGGGTGACTATGCTAGGTATGGTCTACAGTTCGTAGAAGCGAGGAGCTACAGATGCTGGTTTACACAAAAGGACAACAAAGTTCCATCCAGGGACCCCAGCAATCCTTCCAGGTGAGACAGAGGTCCACATGCACCTCCTCTAACTTCATCTACCGCATTCGGTGTTCCAAATGTGGCCTTCTGTACATCGGCGAGAGGTAACCTCTAACAACTCCCCCTCCCCTTACGCCCCCACCCCCCCCCTTTTCCCCACCTCCCTCCCCTGTGGCCCACCTGAATGCACATTTTCTTCCTCCCCCTCCTACATTCCTTCCTCTGGCTTCACAATTTGCAGTTCTTCAGTCCTTCGTCCCTCACACCTACTGTTCTAATCTCTGGCCTTTGTTCCAACCATCTGACTATAAAAAAAACCCTCGCCTGTGTCCACCTGCCACGCTTTGTCCTGTCGCTCCTCTCTCCCAGGTTTCTTTCTCCCACTCCCTAACACAATCAGTCTGAAGAACTGAAGTACCGACCTGAAATAATAGACCATAGACAATCGGTGCAGGAGTAGGCCATTCGGCCCTTCGAGCCAGCACCGTCATTCAATGTGATCATGGCTGATCATCCCTAATCAGTACCCCGTTCCTGCCTTCTCCCCATAACCCATGACTCCGCTATTTTTAAGAGCCCTATCTAGCTCTCTCTTGAAAGCATCCAGAGAACCGGCCTCCACCGCCCTCTGAGGCAGAGAATTCCACAGATTCACAACTCTCTGTGAGAAAAAGTTTTTCCTCATCTCCATTCTAAATGGCTTACTCCTTATTCTTAAACTGTGGCCCCTGGTTCTGGACTCCCCCAACATCAGGAACATGTTTCCTGCCTTTAGCATGTCCAAACCCTTAATAATGTTTCAATAAGATTCCCTCTCATCCTTCTAAATTCCAGAGTATACAAGCCCAGCCGCTCCATTCTATCAACATATGACAGTCCTGCCATCCCGGAAATTAACCTGGTGAACCTACGCTGCACTCCCTCAATAGCAAGAATGTCCTTCCTCAAATTTGGAGACGAAACCTGCACACAATACTCCAGCTGTGGTCTCACTAGTTAGCTTCCCACATCTCAGGTGAATGCAGACATTAATGATGAAATTCACCACTGTATCAGCGTATCCTTTGGTCAATTAAAGGAAAGGGTGTTTGAAGATTAAAAACTTAGTCCTAGCACAAAATCCATGGTCTAGCAGGAGTAATCCCTGCCCTCATACATGGACATATTTCCCCTCCAATGGAAATATATCATTAAAACGGTCTCTGCAAATCCTCCAAAGTTTCTGGAAGTTTAAGTGAACCGATGTCAGTGTCCTCTTCAGACCAATATCCCCAGTGTTGAAGTTTGAGTAATACTCCCCCTCTGACCTTAAAACTATGCCCTCTACTCTTTGGCATAAACCTATGCCCTCTAGTCATTGACATAATCCTATGCCCTCTAGTCTTTGACAATAAAGTTCTGCCCTCTGGTCTTTGATATAAAGCGCTGCCCTCTAGTCTGACAGTAAGCTATGTCCTCTTGTCTATGAGGTAGAGTTATGCCCTCTAGTCTTTGACATTTCATTACAATCAGCCCTCCTTCTAAACACAAATATAGATCTAACTTTATTAACCCTGTCATCCCAGGAAATAGCCATGTGAATCTTTTCTGGACTGCGTCCCATGCCAGTACATGTATATTTTCTTAAAGGGACCAAAGATGTACACTGTTCTCCAGTTGTTGGTTGCCTCACCAACATCCTCTACAACCATAACAATACTTCCCTATCTCTCAACTCCTGTGCAATAAAGACCAAAATGCCATTTGTCTTCCTAGTTGCTACACCTGCATGCTAACCTTTTGTTTTTCATGAACACAAACAATCCCTCTGTATTCCAGTCATTTGGTAAATAATCTGCCTTTTGATTTCTCCTTTCGAGTTGCATGACGTCACGCTCTCCCACTGTCCATTTGCCAAGTCTCTGCCCACTCACTCAACCTATCAGTATCCTGTTACAGAGCCCAAATATCCTCATTGTAGCATGCCCTCCCACTTATTTTCGTGTCATTAGCAAACTTGGATATTGTACAATTTGCCTCCTCCTCCAAGTCATCAATATAAACAATAAATAATTGAAAGACAAGAGCTGATCCTTGAAGTACTCCACTAGTTAAATCGTTTCAGCCTGAAAATGGCTCATTTATTCCAATTGCATGTCTTCTATATATTCTTCAATCAATGTTCATGTACACCCTCCAATGTGAATGATACTCTTGAGCCTCAACCCTTTATGTGGAACCGTACCAAATTCCTTCTGGAAATCTAAAACACGTGCCCCTCCATACAACTCTGCCTGTTACATCTTCAAAGAACTCGAGCAAATCTGTCAAACATGATTTACTACTTATGAAACCATGTTTATTGGTTTGATTGCATTAAGCTTCTCTAAACGATTAGCTATATCTTCATAGAGTCCAGCATCTTGCCAGATACAGGTATTAAGTGAAATGGTCTATAATTTCTCGTTTTTTGTCTCCTTCCTTTCCCACTGCTTCTTTCTGATGCAGCGTGGATAGAAGACGTTATACTGAAGAAGGGTCCCGACCCAAAACGTCGCCTATCCATGTTCTCCAGAGATGCTGCCTGGCCCGCTGAGTTACTCCAGCACGCTGTGTCTTTTTCTCACACTACTTTCAGCCACACTTGCCTGATGAGATTCAGCCTTCCACTTGGATTTCTTATCAGTAAAATAATGACAATCAAAGTCTTTGAAGGTGATCTTAATTAAAGAAATTAACTGTGTTATTTTCATGCTGGAAATGTGTTCAAGTTGGACTTTTCCTTCTAACAATGTTGCAGTTGTGATTTAGCGGTTTAACAGAAACTTGGCATTCCACTTTTTAAAAAAGAATGCCACAAATACTTTATGGTACAGTGACTCTATCTATTTTGATAGCAGTGTTCTTTTTTAAAATACTATTATTCTTTTATTGCAATGTTCCTCAGACATTTAGCCAAAAGCTTTTACTGACTGACTAAGTGATTATAAAACAAACCTAGAAATGTAATGCTGCTTTGCAAATGGGTGTGCAGAAAGTAACTAGGGACTTTAAATGCATCTGTTAAGAGTCCATACATTTACATAATTGGGAAACATTGGTCTCAGAATCAATCTTTCTGAAACTCCACTTTCCAATCTTTGTTAATCAGAATTACTTTAAATTCCTATTCTCTGTTTCACAGAAAGCTTGTTATCCATTCTACTTCTCTAACTCCACACATTGTGACTTTTGACGTGTCTACAATGTGGTATTTTGGAGATTATTTTGGGAAATCCAAATATATTATGCTCTTATGTATCCTTCTGCTGCCTTTTGAAAGAATGGTTGATCAAGTGTGACCTTCCCCTATGCAATCCCTGCTGCGTAACGTATTCTTTATTACGTTTTCAGCTTGGAGTTTTATTTACCTAGTGCATTTTTGAACAACTCTGCCACCATCTTTCTTATCGCTGATGCTAAACAAAATGGTTTATCTTAAGCTTAAAATATTCTATACAAGTCTTATCCTTCCTAAATATATCAATGATCTTATCTTTACTGCCTTAAAATGTCTTTATATTCTTTTAAATCTCTTCTTCTAGCTCTTCTATTTGTATTCTCAATGCGCACTAAGGAAAAGTAGTTTGTAAATATTTATATCATTTTGTTATAACTATGAGATCTTACTGTGTGGTCTTCTCATCTTTGTTTTTTGCTTTTGTTATTTATGTGTCTTAGAATATTATTTATTTGCACATCCTTTAATAAAATAATTCTGTAGTTTCTCTTTTTTTATGGGTGAGATTTTCCTAAACTTTTCAGTGCCTTTATGTCATCCTTCTAATTTGTTTTTGTATTTTTCTTTGGCTGAAATTTTGCCATACTTCATTCATTCATGGTGTGTCATTACTGGCAAGTCTGTTCTTGCTTTATAAGAGGATACATTTCTCTTGGACTCCATTAATCATCTCTTTAAAAATATTTCTCACCTCTTCTAAATCACATGTATAGAAACATAGAAAATAGGTGCAGGAGGAGGCCATTCGGCCCTTCGAGCCAGCACCGCCATTCATTGTGATCATGGCTGATCGTCCCCAATCAATAACCCGTGCCTGCCTTCTCCCCATATCCCTTGATTCCACTAGCCCCTAGAGCTCTATCTAACTCTCTCTTAAATCCATCCAGTGATTTGGCCTCCATGCCATCTGTGGCAGGGAATTCCACAAATTCACAACTCTCTGGGTGAGAAAGTTTTTTCTCACCTCAGTCTTAAATGGCCTCCCCTTTATTCTAAGTGTGGCCCCTGGTTCTGGACTCGCCCAACATTGGGAACATTTTTCCTGTATCTAGCTTGTCCAGTCCTTTTATAATTGTATATGTTTCTATAAGATATCCCCTCATCCTTCTAAACTCCAGTGAATACAAGCCTAGTCTTTCCTCATATGGCAGTCCCGCCATCCCAGGGATCAATCTCGTGAACCTACGCTGCACTGCCTCAATCACAAGGATGTCCTTCCTCAAATTAGGAGACCAAAACTGTACACAGTACTCCAGATGTGGTCTCACCAGAGCCCTATACAACTGCAGAAGAACCTCTTTACTCCTATACTGAAATCCTCTTGTTATAAAGGCCAACATTCCATTAGCTTTCTTCACTGCCTGCTGTACCTGCACGCCAACTTTCAGTGACTGGTGTACAAGGACACTCAGGTCTCGCTGCACCTCCCCCTTACCGAACCTAACCCCATTGAGATAATAATCTGCCCCCTTGTTCTTGCCGCCAAAGTGGATAACCTCACATTTATCTATATTATACTGCATCTGCCACGCATCTGCCCACTCATTCAACCTGTCCAGGTCACCCTGCAACCTCCTAACATCCTCTTCACAGTTCACACTGCCACCCAGCTTTGGGTCATCCGCAAACTTGCTAGTGTTGCTCCTAATTCTCTCTTCCAAATCATTAATATATATGGTAAATAGTTGCGGCCCTAACACAGAGCCTTGCGGCACTCGGAATAAGGAGTAAGCCATTTAGAACGGAGACGAGGAAACACATTTTCTCACAGAGAGTGGTGAGTCTGTGGAATACTCTGCCTCAGAGGGCGGTGGAGGCAGGTTCTCTGGATGCTTTCAAGAGAGAGCTAGATAGGGCTCTTAAAAATAGCGGAGTCAGGGGATATGGGGAGAGGGCAGGAACGGGGTACTGATTGGGGATGATCAGCCATGATCACATTGAACGGCGGTGCTGGCTCGAAGGGCCGAATGGCCTACTCCTATTGTCTATTGTCCACTCGCCACTGCCTGCCATTCTGAAAAAGACCCGTTCACTCTTACTCTTTGCTTCCTGTCTGCCAACCAATTTTCTATCCATGTCAACACCCTACCCCAAATACCATGTGCTCTAATTTTAGTCACCTGTCTCCCGTGCTGGACCTTATCAAAGGCTTTCTGAAAGTCTAGATACACTACATCCACTGGCACCCCTTCATCCATTTTACTTGTCACATCCTCAAAAAATTCCAGAAGATTAGTCAAGCAGGATTTTCCTTTCATAAATCCATGTTGACTTGGACTAATCCTTTTACTGCTATCCAAATGCCCCATTATTACCTCTTTAATAATTGACTCCAGCATCTTTCCCACCACCAAAGTCAGGCTAATTGGTCTGTAATTCCCCATTTTCTCTCTCGCTCCTTTCTTGAAAAGTGGGATAACATTAGCTATCCTCCAATCCACAGGAACTGATCCTGAATCTATTGAACATTGGAAAATGATCACTAATGCGTCCACTATTTCTAGAGCCACCTCCCTGAGGACCCTGGGATGCAGTCCATCTGGCCCAGAAGATTTATCATCCTTCAGTCCCATTAGCCTACCCAATACTATTTCTCGCCTAATGAAAATTTCTCTCAGTTCCTCTACCCCCTTAGATCCTCTGTCCTCCAGTACATCTGGAAGATTGTTTGTGTCTTCCTTAGTGAAGACAGATCCGAAGTACCTGTTCAACTCATCTGCCATTTCCTTGTTACCCATAATAATTTCACCCATGTCTGCCTTCAAGGGACTCACATTTGACTTTGCTACTCTTTTTCCCTTAACATATCTAAAGAAGCTTTTACTGTCCTTCTTTATATTCCTGGCCAGCTTCCCCTCGTACTTCATCTTTTCAGCCCGTATTGCCCGTTTTGTTTCCTTCTGTTGTCCTATGAAAGTTTCCCAATCCTCTGGCTTCCAGCTACTCTTTGCTGTGTTATACATCTTTTCTTTTAGTTTTATTCTATCCCTAACTTCTCTTGTCAGCCATGGTTGCCTCCTACTCCCCTTAGAATCTTTCTTCCTTTTTGGAATGAAATGATCCTGCATCTTCCGGATTATGCCCAGAAAGTCCTGCCATTGCTGTTCCACCGTCCTGAACCAACCTGATTTTCCCAGTCTACCTGCGTATTGAAATCCCCCATCACCACATCATTAAATTTCCCAGTTCACATCCTCCAGTGGCATTCAGTTCCCCTGAATATCAGCTTGATCTTTCTCTTACTTGTATCTCCTTATTACATAAGAGGCCATTTTGTCCCATCAAGTCAATGCTGACTGACAGAACAATCCTATTCCCCCACAAATTTCTCTGCAAGTGATTTTCCTCACAGATCTTCAATTCTCCCCAGATCTACCCCTCACTTACACAGTATGGGAAATTTACAGTATCCAATTAACCCACCAACCCACTCATCTTTGGCAGATGGGAGCAAACCAGAGCACCTGGAAGAAACAGGGAGAACATGCAAACTGCAAACATACAGCATGGGAGGTCAGGATTGAACCCAGGCCGCTGGAGCTGTGAGATAGGAACTCTACTCACTGCTCCATTGTGCCCCCAGTTATTCGAGTCATAGAGTGATACAGCGTGGAAACGCCCTTCGGCCCAACTCGCCCATAATGTCCCAGCTACACTAGTCCCACTTGCCCGCGCTTGGTCCATATCCTCCAAACCTGTCCTATCCATGTACCTGTCTAACTGTTTCTTAAACGATGGGATATTCCCAGCCTCAACTACCTCCTCTGGCAGCTCGTTCCATACACCCACCACCCTTTGTGTGCAAAAGTTACCCCTCAGATTCCTATTAAATCTTTTCCACTTCACCTTGAACTTATGTCCTCTGGTCCTCGATTCCCCTACTCTGGGCAAAAGACCACCCGATCTATTCCTCTTATGATTGTGTATCCTCTATAAGATCTCCCCTCATCCTCCTGCGCTCCATGGAATAGAGACCCAGCCTACTCAACCCTATAGCTCACACTGTAGCAGCGCCTGCTGGCGCACGCAGATATCGAACCCGGCGTTCGGAAGCCGCGGTCACGTGACTTGGGAGGGGCTGCTGTTTTCGCGCGGTTTCACTTTCGCGCCACAGTTGTTTTGATGACCACCGTTGTGATCAGACGTGTATGCATAGACCTGTTGATTAAGGAGCGAGTGTTTAATAAAGATCGTTCAGGAAACTTAGTCGTCGTTTCTGCATCCGCTAAATTGGTGACCCCGACTTGTCTAGCCATCGTTAGACAGGGATCACGCAGGAGGACTACGTCCCTGCAGAATCGGCCGGCACGAGGCAGAGCTCACCGGGTTTCAAGCTGCCTTCATTTTGGCCAGATCAACCTCAGGTGTGGTTCGCCCATGTAGAGGCACAGTTTCATCTGCACAGAATAATAGCGGATGACACGATGTATTTTCACGTGGTGGGACCTCTACCACAGGACTGTGCCTCGAGGCTGCTGCCATATATCAGAGACCCGCCGATGATCGCCAAGTACGAGGCCCTACTGCTACATACCTTCGGTCTCAGCTGTTGAGACAGGGAGGCGAAGATCCTACACATGGACAGTGTCAGCGATCGGCATCCGTCCACCATCATGGCGAAGATGCTGGCCCTGATGGACGGGCGCTGCCGCTGTCTGTTGTTCGAACAGGCGTTCCTGGAACAGTTACCGGACGAAGTCCGCTTAATGCTCGCTGAGGCCGACTTCAGCGATCCCCAGCACCTCGCAGAGAGAGCCGACGAGCTGTGGACCCACAGATGGCGAGACGTTTGTTCTTTCACCCGCCCCACTGCCACGGCTAGGCTGCTGCCTAGAAGACACCGGGATGAAGGTCAGGACTCGCCCAGCGCCGAAGAAGCATCGCCGCAGCCGGAGGTGTACAGCCGACGCCGTTGGTGCTACTACCATCAGCACTACAGCACCGAAGCCCGAAGATGTCAAAGCCCCTGCTCGTTTCAGGGAAATGTGTCGGCCGATCGCCCATAGAGGCGAACGCGATCGGCCGGAACAAACGCCTCTACGTCCGTGATCGCCACTCCGGCCACCGTTTCCTGGTCCACTCCGGTGCCATAACCAGTATCCTGCCACCGACAGACCGAGATACCCACGTCGGTAAGGTAGGACCCGTCCTCTCGGCCGTTAACGGGAGCACATTCGAACTTACGGCGCGCGGACCTTGGACTTAAATTTCGACTCCCACCCATATAGGTGGAAGTTCACCTTTGCTGACGTCGCCCGGCCGATAATGGGGGCCGACTTCTTGCGCGCGTTCTCCCTGCTAGTCGATGTGTGGGGCAGGTGAATGGTTCCAGTGTCGGACCTGTACCCTGCCGAGCCGCGTAAACCGTTAACGTTCCCACAGCAACCCGACGAGGTCGCTGAGATGCAGCCACCTTTCTCAGCCCTGCTCGCCGACTTCCCAGGGTTGCTCACGCCCTGGTTCGACAGGGCTGCGCCTCGTCATGGCGTGGTCCACCACATTCCCACTGAGGGCCCACCGGTTCACGCCCGCGCGCGCCGCCTCCCGCCCGATAAAATGTGCATCGCACGAGACGAGTTCCAGCTTATGGAGGACATGGGGATTGTCCGGCGGTCGGATAGCCCTTGGGCTTCCACTCTGCATATGGTGCCCAAAGCGTCCAGGGGTTGGAGACCTTGCGGTTATTACAGGCGTTTAAACGCGGTAACCACAGCAGATCGGTATCCAGTCCCGAACATCCAGGATTTCTCGGCTCATCTGGAGGGCGCAACCTTTTTCTCGAAGGTCGACCTTATTCGCGGGTATAATCAAATCCCGGTCCATCCCGACGATGTCCCTAAGACGGCCACCATCACCCCTTTCGGCCTTTTCGAATGGCTTAGAATGCCTTTTGGCCTGAAGAACGCTGCTCAGGCATTCCAAAGATTAATGGAACAGGTCGGGCGGGGTTTGCCGTTCATATTCATCTATCTCGATGATATTCTGGTGGCCAGCAGCTCGTAGGTTGAACACGTTAGGCACCTCCGCCTGCTCTTCGAACAGCTGCGTAAGCACGGGTTGGTGATCAATCCCGCGAAGCGCCAGTTCGGATTGCGCTCCATCTCCTTTTTAGGTCACAGGGTAACCTGCCAAGGCGCACAACTGCTGCCTGAGAAGATCAACGCTATCCGTCGCTTCCCGAGGCCAATATCCGTCAAGGGCCTCCAGGAATTCATCGGAATGGTCAATTTCTACCACCGATTCGTCCCGTCAGCGGCCGCCGTCATGCGGCCGTTGTTTCAATGTCTGGCGGCCGCCACCATGCTGGTACACCCGAGGGCATCAGCCCTCACAGCTCTCACCGTGGACGCGTCGGACGTTGCGGTGGGTGCTGTCCTCGAGCACCGTTGGCAGCCGCTGGCGTTTTTCAGCAGGCAGCTGCGGGCCCCGGAGATCAAGTACAGCGCTTTCGATCGGGAGCTCCTCACGCTTTACCTAGCGATCCAACGTTTCCGTTATTTCCTAGAGGGCCGCACGTTTACCGCATTCACGGACCACAAGCCGCTCACATTCGCTTTGCATAAGGTGTCCGACCCCTGGTATGCCAGGCAACAGCGGCACCTCGCCTACGTATCCGAATTCACGTCTGACATTCGGCATGTGGTGGGGAAGCTCAACGTTGTGGCCGACGCGCTCTCCCGTCCGGCGGTCCCTGAGATTTCCGTTTTAAGCCTTGGTGTGGATAATGTGGAGCTGGCAGTGGCTCAAAGGGCCGACGCCGGCATGGAGGTTTACCCCAATGCTGAATCGGGACTCAAGCTGACTGAAGTGCCTTGCGGCGCTGCAGGTGTGCGAGTCATTTGCGATGTCTCAACGGGTAAAGCCCGCCCGATCGTCCTGATTGCCTGGAGGCGTCGGATTTTCGTCACCATCCACAGCCGAGCTCACCCGTCCATCCGCGCCACCTCTGCCCAGGTTGATTACAAGTTCGTCTGGCACGGGTTACGTGGGCCCGCGCTTGTATCCCCTGTCAGACTTCCAAGGTGCAGAGGCATGTGCACCCGCCCGTGCAGGATTTCGCTGTTCCAGACGGCAGGTTCCTGCACATCCATGTTGACCTGGTGGGTCCTTTGCCATGTTCGCGTGGGGCCACTCAGTAACTATCGTGGATAGGTTCACCAGGTGGGTGGAGGCAATACCGTTAACCAATACCTCCGCTGAGGCTTGTGCTATTGTCTCCAATTGGATCGCTCGTTTCGGGATCCCTTCAGATATCACAACCGATCGCGGGGCCCAGTTCATGTCCTCCCTGTGGTGTGGTATGGCGCAGCTGTACGGCGCAAAGTTACACCAGACCACAGCGTATCTGGAGTCGAATGGGTTAGTCGAGCGGTTTCACAGACATAGATACATAGATACATAGAAAATAGGTGCAGGAGTAGGCCATTCGGCCCTTCGAGCCTGCACCGCCATTCAATATGATCATGGCTGATCATCCAACTCAGTATCCCGTACCTGCCTTCTCTCCATACCCCCTGATCCCTTTAGCCACAAGGGCCACATCTAACTCCCTCTTAAATATAGCCAATGAACTGGCCTCAACTACCCTCTGTGGCAGAGAGTTCCAGAGATTCACCACTCTCTGTGTGAAAAAGTTTTTTCTCATCTCGGTCTTAAAGGATTTCCCCCTTATCCTTAAGCTGTGACCCCTTGTCCTGGACTTCCCCAACATCGGGAACAATCTTCCTGCATCTAGCCTGTCCAACCCCATAAGAATTTAGTAAGTTTCTATAAGATCCCCTCTCAATCTCCTAAATTCTAGCGAGTATAAGCCGAGTCTATCCAATCTTTCTTCATATGAAAGTCCTGACATCCCAGGAATCAGTCTGGTGAACCTTCTCTGCACTCCATCTATGGCTATAATGTCCTTCCTCAGATCTGGAGACCAAAACTGTACGCAATACTCCAGGTGTGGTCTCACCAAGACCCTGTACCACTGCAGTAGAACCTCCCTGCTCCTATACTCAAATCCTTTTGCTATGAAAGCTAACTTACCATTCGCTTTCTTCACTGCCTGCTGCACCTGCATGCCTACTTTCAATGACTGGTGTACCATGACACCCAGGTCTCGCTGCATCTCCCCTTTTCCTAATCGGCCACCATTTAGATAATAGTCTGCTTTCCTGTTTTTGCCACCAAAGTGGATAACCTCACATTTATCCACATTATACTGCATCTGACAAACATTTGCCCACTCACCCAGCCTATCCAAGTCACCTTGCAGTCTCCTAGCATCCTCCTCACAGCTAACACTGCCCCCCAGCTTAGTGTCATTCGCAAACTTGGAGATGTTGCCTTCAATTCCCTCATCCAGTTCATTAATATAAATTGTAAATAGCTGGGGTCCCAGCACTGAGCCTTGCGGTACCCCACTAGTCACTGCCTGCCATTGTGAAAAGGACCCGTTTACTCCTACTCTTTGCTTCCTGTTTGCCAGCCAGTTCTCTATCCACATCAATACTGAACCCCCAATACCGTGTGCTTTAAGTTTGTATATTAATCTCTTATGTGGGACCTTGTCGAAAGCCTTCTGAAAGTCCAGATACAACACATCCACTGGTTCTCCCCTATCCACTCTACTAGTTACATCCTCGAAAAATTCTATAAGATTCGTCAGACATGATTTACCTTTCGTAAATCCATGCTGACTTTGTCCAATGATTTCACCACTTTCCAAATGTGCTGCTATCCCATCTTTAATAAGTGACTCTAGCAGTTTCCCCACTACCGATGTTAGACTTACTGGTCTGTAATTCCCCGTTTTCTCTCTCCCTCCCTTCTTAAAAAGTGGGGTTACGTTTGCTACCCTCCAATCCTCAGGAACTACTCCAGAATCTAAAGAGTTTTGAAAAATTATCACTAATGCATCCACTATTTCTGGAGCTACTTCCTTAAGTACTCTGGGATGCAGCCTATCTGGCCCTGGTGATTTATCGGCCTTTAATCCATTCAATTTACCCAACACCACTTCCCGACTAACCTGGATTTCACTCAGTTCCTCCATTTCCCCTGCTATTTCCGGCAG
The DNA here is from genome assembly GCA_038087875.1 of Malacoraja senta. NCBI lineage: Eukaryota > Metazoa > Chordata > Chondrichthyes > Rajiformes > Rajidae > Malacoraja > Malacoraja senta. Next base: position 6,458,213 of record CM075998.1, read on the forward strand.
ATTATTTATGTGTTCCTAAGTGAAGACGGAACCAAAGTAGTTATTCAATTTGTCCGCCATATCCTTGTTCCCCATGATCAATTCACCTGTTTCTGACTGCAAGGGACCTACATTTGTTTTAACTAATATCTTTCTCTTCACATATCTATAAAAACCTTTGCAGTCAGTTTTTATGTTCCCTGCCAGTTTTCTTTCATAATATATTTTCCCTTTCCTAATTAAGCCTTTTGTCCTCCTCTGCTGGTCTCTGAATTTCTCCCAGTCCTCTGGTATGCTGCTTTTTCTGGCTAATTTGTACGCATCATCTTTTGCTTTGATACTATCCCTGATTTCCCTTGTTATCCACGGATGCACTACCTTCCCTGATTTATTCTTTTGCCAAACTGGGATGAACAATTTTTGTAGTTCATCCATGCAGTCTTTAAATGCCTTCCATTGCATATCCACCGTCAACCCTTTTAGAACTAATTGCCAGTCAATCTTGGCCAATTCACATCTCATACCCTCAAAGTTACCTTTCTTTAAGTTCAGAACCGTTGTTTCTGAATTAACAATGTCACTCTCCATCCTAATGAAGAACTCAACCATATTATGGTCACTCTTGCCCAAGGGGGCACGCACAACAAGACTGCTAACTAACCCTTCCTCATTACTCAATACCCAGTCTAGAATAGCCTGCTCTCTCGTTGGTTCCTCTACATGTTGGTTTAGATAACTATCCCGCATACATTCCAAGAAATCCTCTTCCTCAGCACCCCTGCCAATTTGATTCACCCAATCTATATGTAGATTGAAGTCACCCATTATAACTGTTTTGCCTTTGTTGCACGCATTTCTAATTTCCTGTTTGATGCCATCCCCAACTTCACTACTACTGTTAGGTGGCCTGTACACAACTCCCACCAGCGTTTTCTGCCCCTTAGTGTTTCGCAGCTCTACCCATACCGATTCCACATCCTCCAAGCTAATGTCCTTCCTTTCCACTGCGTTAATCTCCTCTCTAACCAGCAACGCTACCCCACCTCCTTTTCCTTTCTCTCTATCCCTCCTAAATATTGAATATCCCTGGATGTTCAGCTCCTAGCCTTGGTCACCCTGGAGCCATGTCTCCGTGATCCCAACTATATCATAATCATTAATAGCTATCTGCACGTTCAACTCATCCACCTTATTATGAATGCTCCTTGCATTGAGACACAAAGCCTTCAGGCTTGTTTTTACAATGCTCTTACCCCTTTTACAATTATGTTGAAAAGTGGCCCTTTTTGATTTTTGCCCTGGATTTGTCTGCCTGCCACTTTTACTTTTCACCTTGCTACCTATTGCTTCCGCCCGCATTTTACACCCCTCTGTTTCTCTGCTCACCCATTTAAGAACCCCACCACCTCTTATTCTCTGTTTATTATTGTTTTCTTCTTTCCCCCCTACATGTTGGGTTTGAGTGCTTTCCTTCTCTGCCTCCTGCCTCACACACTGTCTAATAGCATTCTCTATTTGAGTACCTCCCCCCAACCGTTCTTGTTTAAAGTCTCCCCAGTAGCCGTTGCAAATCTCCCCGCCAGGATATTGGTCCCCCTCAGGATCAAGTGCAACCCATCCTTTTTGTACAGGTCGCACCTTCCTCAAGTCGGTGTTGAAGGCCCAGCTCACCAGCCCCGATTGGGTTGACCAGTTGCCCTGGGTTCTCCTGGGCATCAGAACTACGCCTAAGGACGACCTCGACGCCCCCACGGCAGAGCTGGGTTTATGGCTCAGTTTTGCGAGTACCTGGGGATTTTTTGCCTGCCACCCCCTATCAGGATGGCTAGCCGACCTTCGCGAGCGGGCGCGTGCATTGGTGCCGGTCCCCACCTCCCGACATGGGTCGTCCGCGGTGCATGTGCCTACTATGTTACGGGATTGTGCTTATGTTTTCCTTCGTAGGGATGCTCACCGCTCGCTTACAGCGGGTGTACAAATAACCATACAAGGTGTTAGCGACTGGTACCTCGACGTTCACGTTGGACATGGGTGGCAGGGAGGAGTTCGTCTCCGTCAGCCGCCTTAAGCCAGCCTACGTCCATGAGGATAGCCCGGTGGCTGTGGCCGTAGAGGACGTCCGCCGGCCGTTTTGCCGCCCTCTACACCTGTTACCCCCGGTTATGTTTCACCGGTCCCCTTTGTTACGCCAGTCTCTCGTTCGCGTTTTTCGCGCCCCTCCGGTCCTGTTCTGCCGGTCTCTACTGTTACGCTCGCCCCGCGACCTCGGACTACGTGTTCCGGTTGAACCATTTGGTTACCCGTGCGTTTCCGTACTGTGGATTCTGGGGGGGGGGCATGTAGCAGCGCCTGCTGGCGCACGCAGATATCGAACCCGGCGTTCGGACGCCGCGGTCACGTGACTCGGGAGGGGCTGCTGTTTTCGCGCGGTTTCACTTTCACACCACAGTTGTTTTGCTGACCACCGATGTGATCAGACGTGTATGCATAGACCTGTTGTTTAAGGAGCGAGTGTTTAATAAAGATCGTTCAGGAAACTTAGTCGTCGTTTCTGCATCCGCTAAAACACCCTCTAGTCCTGGCAACATCTTTGTAAATCTTTTCTGAACCCTTTCAAGTTTGACAATATCTTTCCTATAACATGGTGTCCAGAACTGAACACAATATTCTAAATGCGGTCTCACCAATGTCTTATACAACTGCAACACTTCGACTGATGAAGGCCAAAGTGCCAAAAGCCTTTTTGACCACCTTATCTACCTGCAACTCGACCTTCAAGGAACCATGCACCTGTACTCCTAGATCCCTTTGCTCTACAACACTACCCAGAGGCCTACCGTTTACTGTGTAGGTCCTACCCTTGTTCGACGTCCCAGAATGCAACAACTCACACTTCTCTGTATTAGGTTCCATCAACCATTCCTCCGCCCACCTGGCCAATCGATCCAGATCCTGCTGCAATCGTTCACAACCATCTTCACTATCTGCAAAACCACTCACTTTTGTATCATCAGCAAACTTGCTAATCTTGCCCTGTATGTTCTCATCATGCCTTAATGAAGTCCATGTACATAACATCTACAGCTCTGCCCTCATCGACCTTTTTGGTCACGTCTTCACAAAAATCAATCAGATTAGTGAGACACGACCTCCCACGTACAAAACCATGCTGACTATCCCTAATCAGCCCTTGCCCATCCAAATGCCTGTATAACCTATCCCTCAGAACACTCTCCAGTAACTTACCAACTACAGATGTTAAGCTCACCAGCCAAAGGTTCCCAGCATTTTCTCTGCAGCCCTTCTTGAAAAGAGGCACAACATTTGCCACCCTCCAGTCTTCCGACACCTCTCCTGTATTTAAGGATGACTCATAAATTTCAACCAGGGCTCCCGTAATTTCCTCGCTAGTTTCCAGCAATGTCCTCGGATATATCTGATCAGGCCCTGGAGATTTGTCTACCTTCAACGGTAACACTGACTGCTCTCAAGACACTTCCATTGACTGCCGCAAGTTCCTCCGTCCTACTGTCTTTCTCCTCGGTAAATACAGAGAAGAAATACTCATTTAGGACTGAAGAAGGGTTTCGGCCTGAAACGTTGCCTATTTCCTTCGCTCCATAGATGCTGCTGCACCCGCTGAGTTTCTCCAGCATTTTTGTGTACCTACTCATTTAGGACCTTGCCCATCTCCTGTGGCTCCACGCAGAGGTGACCACTTTGATTCCTGAGTGGTCCCACTCTCTCTCTAGTTATCCTTTTCCCCCTTGTGTATTTATAAAATATTTTGGGATTGTTTTTAATGCTACCCGCCAGAGCTATCTCCTGGCCCCTTATTCAGTTTACTCCTTAGTTCTCGAAACTCCTCCAGGGATGCACTTGATCCCAGCTGCCTATACCTGTCCCATGCATCCTTCTTGTTTTTGACTAACGTCTCAATTTCCCTCGTCAGCCAAGCTTCCTTACATTTGCCTGCTTTGCCCTTCACTCTAATGGGGACATACATATCCTGAGCTTTCTTCAGTACACTTTTAAAAACATCCCTCTTGGCCGATGTTCCTTTCCCCTCAAATAACCTGCTCCAGTCAACTTGAGCGAGGCCTTCTCTCATACCCTCAAAGTTGGCCTTACCCCAGTTGAGCATTTTAACATGTGGACCCTCTCCATCCCTATCCATAACTATCTTAAACCTTATCGAACTGTGGTCACTGGACCCAAAAGGCTCTTCCACACACACTTCATTAACTTGCCCTTCCCAATTTCCCAATACTAGATCCAGCGTTGCCCTCTCACATACTGCTTAAGAAAACTCTTCTGAACACTTTTGAGGAATTGCACTCCATCTAAACCCTTCACACTATGATTTTCCCAGACTATATTGGGAAAGTTAAAATCCCCTACTACAACAACCTTATTTGACCTGCAGCTGTCTGCAATCTCCCGGCACATTTGTTCTTCTAATTCCCGTCGATTATTTGGGGGTCTGTGGTACACCCCCAACAAGGTGATCATCCCTTTCTTGTTCCTCAGCTCCATCCACATAGCCTCACTAGACGAACCGTCTGTAATGTCACATCTGATCACGGCCGTGACATCCTCCTCAACCAATAATGCAACCCCCTCCCTCCTCTTTTTCCCTCACCCCTCTCTCTCCTGAAGCTCCTGTACCCCAGAACATTGAGCTGCCAGTCCTGGCCCTCCCTGAACCAGGTTTCAGTCATGTCTACAATGTCCCAGTCGCTCGTACCTATCCACGCCCTAAGCTCATCTGCCTTACCCGTCAGGCCCCTTGCATTAAAACATGTGCAGTTTAAACCAACCCTCCTTCCTCGCTCTCTGCCTTTCACCTGCCTATTCTGTCCACTAACCTTTCCCACACCACCCTCCATACCCACTTCTAGCCTCTCACATGCCTCTGTCCTGCACGAGATCCCACCCCTCTGCCAATCTAGTTTAAACCCTCCCGTGTAGCATTAGCAAACCTTCCCGCTAGGATGTTGGTCCCCCTCCAGTTTAGGTGCAACCCGTCCCTTTTATACAGGTCACCCCTGCCCCAGAAGCCAATGATCCAGAAAACTGAATCACTGCCCCAACTCCTCAAGAGGGTGACTTGTTTTCATTAGATACAGCCACCGGGGTTTCCTGCACTCCATGTTTACTCTTCTTTCTCATAATAATAATAATAATACATTTTATTTATATAGCGCTTTTCAGGACTCAAAGTCGCTTTACATTGAGAGTCAGGAATAAACAAAACAAAATAGAGCAGTAAGACAGAGATGCAAAGGGGAGGGGAACATGGTACTAAGGGTATGCAGAGGTGAAGAGATGGGTCTTGAGGCGGGACTGGAAGATGGTGAGGGACTCGGAATTTCGGATCAGTTGTGGGAGGGAATTCCAGAGCCTGGGAGCTGCCCTGGGGAAGGCTCTGCCTCCAAAGGTGCAGAGGTTTGATTTTGGAGTGGAGAGGAGACCAGCTGATGTGGATCTGAGGGACCGTGAGGGTTGGTAGGGGGAGAGGAGGTCAGTGAGATAAGGGGGGGGGGGGCAAGTGGTTGAGGGCTTTGTAGGTGAGGACCAGGATTTTGTAGATGATCCGGTGGGAAATGGGAAGCCAGTGGAGTTCTTTGAGAACTGGGGTGATGTGGTGCCAGGATTTGGTGTGGGTAATGAGTCGGGCGGCTGCATTCTGGACCAGTTGGAGTCGGTTGATGTTGCTGGAATTGATGCCAAAGAGAAAAGAGTTACAGTAGTCCAGTCGGGAGGAGATGAAGGCATGGATGAGTCTTTCAGCAGCGGGGGGTGTGAGAGAGGATCTGATTTTGGCAATGTTGCGGAGGTGAAAAAATGATGTTTTGACAACATGGCGGATGTGAGGCTCAAGGGAGAGGGTTGAGTCAAAGATCATGCCAAGGTTGCGTGCCTGAGGAGATGGGGAGACAGTGGTGCCGTCAATAGTGAGAGTGGGGTTGTTAATTTTAGTGAGTGTTGATTTGGAGCCAATGAGGAGAAATTCTGTTTTGCTGCTGTTTAATTTAAGGAAGTTGAGTTGCATCCAAGATTTGATGGCTGATAGGCAGGAGTTAATATGGGAGAGAGGGGGGTGGTGGGGGGACTTGGTGCTGAGATAGATCTGGGTGTCATCAGCATAGCAGTAGAAGTCCAGGTTGAAGTGACGGAGTATATGACCAAGGGGGAGGATGTAGATGATGAAGAGGAGGGGACCAAGAACGGAGCCTTGGGGAACGCCTTGAGTGACAGTGGCTGTGGCAGAGGTGTGGTTATGGAGAGAGATGAAGTGGGATCGGTTGGAAAGGTAGGAACGGAACCAGCTGAGTGCAGAACCTTCAATGCCAAGGTCCCTAAGTCTGGTGAGCAGGATGTTATGATTCACGGTATCGAAGGCTGCACTCAGGTCGAGGAGGATGAGGATATTGAGGGAGCCAGTGTCAGCAGAGGTAAGGAGGTCATTGAGGACTTTGAGGAGAGCAGTTTCTGTGCTATGGAGGGGGCGAAAGCCAGATTGGAGGGGTTCGAATAGGTTATATGCGAGGAGGTGGGAATGAAGTTGTGACGCGACGATACGCTCCAGGGTTTTTGAAAGAAAGGGGAGGTTTGAGATAGGGCGGTAGTTAATGAGAGAGGAGGGATCAAGACCAGGTTTCTTTAAGATTGGTGTGGCAGCAGCAGTTTTGAAAGCAGAGGGGACAATTCCTTGGGACAATGAGGAGTTGAAGAGAGTAGTGAGGTAGGGGCAGAGAGCGGGGAGGCAGGACTTCAGCAGGGGAGTGGGGAGAGGGTCGAGGGAGCAGGTAGTGGGTTTGGAAGAGCTGATGAGTTTGGAGATTTCAGTAGAGGTGACCGGGTCAAACTGGGAGAGGAAGCAGTGAAGGGGAGGGGTATGGAGATCAGCGGAGATGTTGAAAGGAGGGGCCTTGGTAGGTGGTGGAGTAGATGCTGGGGAGTCAGGTACAGGGGATAAGGATTGATAGAAGGTACTGATGTTGTCAGCAAAAAAGTGGAGGAATGAGTTGCAGAGATCCGGAGTGGAGATAGGGAGTGTTGGCTCGAGGCTTGAGGAGGTTGCAGACTGTGGAGAAGAGGGTTCTGTGGTTTAGGCAGGGGTCAGTGAGTATGGAGGAGAGGTATGCAGATTTAGCAGCAATGAGGGCATCTTTGTAGGCAGTGAGGTGGAGTTTGTAAGCTTCATGGTGGACTGTGAGAGGTGATTTCTTTATGAGTCGTTCAAGTCGGCGACCAGTCTGTTTCAGCTTACGAAGTGCAGGTGTGTACCAGGGTGAAGATTTATTAAAAGTTACGGTTCTTGTTTTGAGGGGAGCCAGAGTGATAAGGGAGGTAGACAAGGTGGAATTGAGATGGTTTGTGAGATCATCAGGTGAGATGTGGGTTGAGTCCAGGGGGAGAGTGGTGGAGAGCAGGTCAGAGAGATGGTGAGGGTCGATGGATTTTAGATTACGGAAGGTGATTTCTCGGAGGAAGCGGGGGCGAGGTGTCGGAGAAGGGATGGTGAACCGTATAAGCTTATGATCAGAGAGGGGGAAGAGGCATGGATGGAGGTCGAGTACCGGTTGATTTGTGGAGCAGACCAGGTCAAGGATGTGACCTTTGTCATGAGTGGGAAAGGTGACGTGCTGAGTGAGAGAGAAGGTGTCAAGTAGAAAAGCGAATTCAGATGCGAACTTGCAGGTGGGGGAGTCCATATGAATGTTTAAGTCACCAAGTAGCAGCAGACGTGGGGTGAGAGATAAGTGTGAGGAATTCAGTGAAATCAGATAGGAAGGAGAGGTTTGGTTTAGGTGGCCGGTAAATGAGGATGACTGTCATGGAGGAAAGGGCTTTGAAGGCAAGGAATTCAAATGATGGTACTGGGGGGAGGGGGAGTTCAACGATCGGAAAGTTCTGGTTGAAAATAACAGCGAGGCTGCCTCCATGGCGGGAGGGGCGGGGTTTGGAAATATAATTAAATCCAGATGGGGATGCTTAGTTGAGGGAGAAGAAGACATTGGGTTGTTGCCAGGTTTCAGTGAGCAGAAGGAAGTCAAGAGTGTTGTCAAGGATTAGTTCATGGAGGGCAAGGGCTTTGTTGTTGAGCAACCGGGTGTTGAGGAGGGCAAAGTTGGCATTGTGAGAGGGTGGAGGGATGGGGGCATGCTGGAGAGATCTGAGGTTGTCCCAGTTGACAGTGCATATGGTCAGCTGGGATGGGGGGTGACACGGTTGAGGGGGGGCAGAGCGTGGTAGTGAGCAGATGGATGGAATGGAATGTCCATGGCCGAAGCAAACAAGCATGCGTCGAGAGCCTCTGTGGATGTAACGGGGTCGACGCAGAAGTCCAAACTGTTTAATGATTGGGATGCAGGATGGGGTGTGATTGTTGAAGAGACCAGTCAGCCGCAGAGCCGAGTATTTGAGCATGATGAGGAGCCCAAGCAACTGCAGGAAGCAGCAGAGAGGTTGTCCAGCGGTGAGGGCGCAGAGAGGTGTCCAGCAGAGAAGTCGAAGAGAGGTGTCCAGCAGCGATGGGTGTCCGGCAGCGAGGGCGCAGAGAGGTCGTCCAGCGGTGCAGGTGCAGAGAGGCATCCAGCGGTGCAGGTGGAGAGAGAAGCCAGCGGTGGGTGAGCAGAGAGGCCGTCCAGTAGAGCTGGTGCAGCGAGGTGTCCAGCAGTGCAGGTGCAGAGAGGCAGTCCAGCAGTGCAGGTGCAGGGGCCATCCAGCGGCACAGGTGCAGAGAGGCTGTCCAGGTTGGGGGTGCAGAGAGATCCAGCTGGTGCAGCGTTGCTGGTGCAGGGAGGTGTCCAGGGAGGTGTCCAGGGGGGTGTCCAGCGTCGATGGTGCACAGACAGGTAAGAGGTTACAAAAGAGGGGGGGGGGGGATGTCGGGCGGAGAAGCGGCAAACAGTCAACGCCAGCGTCCTCTCCAGGCAGCGTGCAGGGTTCTAGCGGCTAGCGGTGTAGGCCGCAGGGTGATCGATTCCACGGTTAGAAACGGCCAAACGCCGGAGACCACCGCAAGCGCCGGAGACCACCGCAACCTACAGTGGTCCCTCGTCGAGTGGTGGGTCGTGGCTTCGTCCGAGGTCGAATTTACCGCAGTCGGCAAACTCGCTATAGGGAGTCGTCAATTCGACTCCGCTCCACTGCCGCCATTTTCCCTATCATAGTCACCCACCTTCGCTCTTCCAGTATCCTTGGTGTGACAACGTCACTGTAGGTCCTGTCCAGGGAACTCTCATGTTCCAGGATGGCCCTGAGGTCATCCAGCTGCTGCTCCAGTTCCCCAACACGTTCATTCAGGAGCTGCACCTGGACACAATTTCTGTAGGTGTAGTTGTCAGAAGCACCAGCGGTATCTCTGTCTTCCCACATCCTGCAGGAAACACACTGTAACAACTTACCTGCCATTTCTTCAGTGGACAGAAAATAACAAATGTTGAGAGCTTATGAAGAAGGGTTTCGGCCCGAAACGTTGCCTATTTCCTTCGCTCCATAGATGCTGCTGCACCCGCTGAGTTTCTCCAGCATTTTTGTGTACCTTTGAGAGCTTATGTCCTCCCTGTGCTGTTCTACGCTATTTCATTTCTTATTTAAGGCATAAGTGGTGTTTCTATTTCTCGTTCCAAAGTGCATCCACCTCAGATTGAAATACATTATATCCTAACCTGTTTAACCTTCCAATTTTCCAACATCTTCTCATCTTATAATCTCATTCTGTGTTAGTGTTTACCATACCCTCCAATTTGGCATTATCTACAAACTTTTATTTCAAGTTACACATCCCTAAACCATGTTTATTGTATATCTTTATTGTTATTTCCTGAGTATTCGCATACCCAGAGGAAACAAAAAAACGTTCCTCAACCAGTGTCCATTTCAGTGTGTGCAGTAAAAAATAAATAGAAGTAAAAATACATATATCATGAACAAATTAACACTCTACTCTACTAAACATCAACAGGCGTTCCGATCGGCAGCGGCACGACAGTGGCTCTGCTGCAGTGTGTCCAGGTTGGTGGTTGGTGCACGATACTTTGGCAGGGGACAAAGTCCGTTTATCAGTCTTATACCCTGCGGGAAGAAGCTGAGGAGCATCCTGCTGGTTTTGCACCTAATGCTCCGGTACCTCTTCCCAGATGGCAGGATGGAGAATATGTGATGGGATGGGTGGTAGGGGTCTTTGATGATGGAGATGGCTCTGCTGATACATCTCTTCCTGTATATGTCCAGCAGGAAAGGGAGTGGAGCACCAATAATCCTGCTGGCGGTCTTCACAATCCTGTCTAGTTGGTGCCGTTCTGTTGGGCAAGATGGCGGCGCGATCGGAGTTTGTAGCGGCCTCTCCCAGTGAAAGTTCGGTGTTTTCGTGTGTTTTTGAAGCGAGTGGTGTGTATGAAGAGTGTGTGTCGGAGGAGTGTGTGTATGTGCGTAAGTACGAGCGGCAGGTCCTTTTAAAAATCGGCAACAAGGCTTCTTGTTGCAACATTAACTTACGGAGCGTCCTGGTGGAGCTGAGACTTCTGCGTCGCGTAGGCCCACGGAGGTGCCCACGGAGGTGCGCAGGCCCATGGAGAGCCGCGGCTGCACCCGCACCTGGAGCAACGCTGGTGGGGAAATATCGCAAGCGGTGTAGCAGGGGGCAGAAGCGGGGGAAGCGCGCAGGAGCCTACGCTAGGCTAAACGCGAACCCTCATAAACCGGCAGTGCCTACAGTTGGCAAATGTCCGCTCCCTCGACAACAAGATGGACTACCTCAGAGCGTGGAGAGCCTCCCAACGAAGCGTGAAGAACTGCTGTGTCTACGTCCTAATGGAGACCTGGCTGAATCAGAACATCACAGACGCTGCGATCCAGTTGGAGGGACTTATGCTATACAGAGCTGATAGAGTAGCTTCGCTAGCTGGTAAGGCAAGAGGAGGGGGGCTGGCTGTATATGTGAACAGATCATGGTGCCGGGATGCTGTGATGACTTCCACTTACTGCTCACCCCATGTAGAGCTAATGACTGTGAAATGCCGACCCTTCTACTTACCCAGGGAGCTAACGGCAGTCTTCATAACGGCCGTCTATGTACCACCGAGCACGGACGTGAAGGATGCTATGACAGAACTCTATAACAACATCAGTGAGCAGCAGAGGGAACATCCAGATGCTTTCTTCATGGCAGCTGGGGATTTCAACCAGGCAAGTCTTACATCTGTTCTGCCTAAATTTTACCAGCATGTGAACATTGCAACCAGGGGAAAGAACAAACTAGATCTGGTGTACACCAACATTAAAGATGCATATAGAGCAGCCCCCCACCCCCATATCGGCAACTCTGACCACCTGGCGGTTATGCTCACACCTGCATACAGACCCAGGGTGAAACAGGACAGGCCAACGGTCAAAGAAGTCAGAACATGGCCACAGGGAGCTACCGCAGCACTACAAGACTGTTTTGAAACCACACAGTGGGCCATTTTCAGGGAGGCAGCAACAGATGACAGTAGCATCAACCTCCAAGAATACACAGAATCCGTCATCGGCTACATCAATAAATGCATTGATGATGTAACGGTGGTAAAAACCATTAGGAGGCGTGCCAATCAGAAACCTTGGCTAACTGGGGAAGTGTGTTCCCTACTGAGAATCCGGAATGCTGCATTCAAATCTGGGGACAACGCAGCATACAAACTGGCAAGGTGTAACCTATCCCGGGGGATCAGGGAAGCGAAGAGGCTGTATGGACAAAAACTAAACAGCCACTTCGCAAATGACAAAGACACACGTCGCTTGTGGCAGGGATTTCATACCATCACGGACTACAAGCCCCCCCCGCTGCGGATATGCCAAAACGACCCCTCTCTACCAGATGAACTGAACGAGTTCTACGCTCGGTTTGAGGTTGGAAACACCACCCAGACACGTGCACTACTGCCATCTCCCAATGACCAGTCGCTCAGGCTGTCCACAGCCGGAGTTAAAAAGGCCTTTGCCAGCATCAACCCACGCAAAGCTGCAGGGCCGGACAACATTCCTGGATGCGTCTTTAGAGACTGCGCCGAGCAACTGAAAGATGTTTTCACAGACATTTTTAACATCTCACTCAGCCAGGCAGTAGTGCCCAACTGTCTTAAGAGTGCCACCATCGTCCCTGTCCCGAAGAAACCAAACCCAGCCTGCCATAATGACTTTCGACCAGTGGCTCTAACACCCATAGTAATGAAGTGTTTTCAGCGACTGGTTATGCAGCATATCAAAAATAGTCTACCTGCCGACCTAGACCCACTGCAGTTCGCCTACAGAGCCAACCGATCCACAGAGGACGCAGTCTCAACAACACTGAACCTCGTACTGTCACACCTTGATCGGAAAAATACTTATGCCAGGATCCTCTTCATAGACTTCAGCTCTGCTTTTAATACAATCATTCCGCAGCAGTTGGTGGAGAAGTTGGAGCTATTGGGAGTTGATGCTGGCACATGTAACTGGGTCCTGAGCTTTCTGTCTCAACGGCAGCAGACAGTCAGGGTGGGCAGTATGACATCAAAAACCATAGCCGTGAGCACTGGCTCGCCCCAAGGCTGTGTCCTAAGCCCCCTGCTGTTTAGTCTGCTAACACACGACTGTACTGCTAGACTCAACAACAACTTCATCAACAAGTTCGCTGATGACACAACAGTGGTGGGTCTCATCAGTGACAATGATGAGTCGGCGTACAGGATGGAGGTGGAGCTGCTCACAGGATGGTGCAAATCCCACAACCTCATTCTCAACGTGGGAAAAACGAAGGAGATGGTGGTTGACTTCAGGAGGGCGGGAAAACAACACCATACACCTCTGCACATCGATGGAGCTGATGTGGAAAGGGTCAACAGCGTGAAGTTCCTAGGACTCCACCTGTCAGATGACCTGACGTCCACGACCAACACCACAGCACTGGTCAAGAGAGCCCAGCAGCGACTACACCCTCTCCAAAGACTGCGTAAAGCAGGTCTCCCCACTACACACCTACGAACTTTTTATAGGGGGACAATCGAGAGCACATTAACCTACGGCATCACTTCCTTTATTGGCTTAAATTACAAATAACACCCCTGTGGAGCATTCTTTCTACTTCCCACCAATCCCAGTAATGACCATTTACTCATATCCCCACCCCAATTTCAATGTTTTTACTGATTTCCTATGTATTTCACTATTTGTCCCCTTAGTCCACATATTCACACTTTTATCAGGTATCCACTGTGATACCAAAGATCTTTTTAAGATCCAAAAACATGACATTAGTTACATTAACCTTGTTGATTCTTTCCATTACCTCTTCAATGGTTTATTGGGTTTGTTGCACATGATTTACCTTTCTGAAAAAATTATATTTTGCCTCTGGATGCTTTTTTATGACCACTTACTAGCATATTTTCCAATGTCGTTCTGCACATTTCAAGAGTCTGGTCTACAGTTTCATTCCATCTCCTACTTGTATAAAGGAACATTAACTTTCACCAGAACTCAGTCAGTACTTCCTCAACTATGGAGCTGTATCAACGAGAGATGCGACACCAAGGTTACAGTATAATTGAAATTGAATTGAATTAGACTTTATTAATCCCCTTATTCAGGGGAAATTCAGATGTCCTTGCAGCACACCAATAAAAATACAACATAGCATTCAAAAAGAAGTTCAACACCAAAACACAAAAACACCCCCCCACAGTGGTCCCCACTGTGGGGGCAGGCACAAAGTCCAGTCCCCATCCTCTTGTCCACCCAGAGTCGGGCCTATTGAGGCCTCCACAGTCGCCGCCACGGCGCCCGATGTTCTCGCCGGGTGATGGTACTCCGGCATCGGGAGAACCCCCAGCGGCTTGGAGTGCCAGGAACGGCCGCATTCCCACCGGAGACCGCGGCTTCCAAGCCAACAGACTGCGCTGGACGGAGCCCCACACACTGGCGATCTCAGCGAGAGATCCCAGGCTCCGGGATGTAACGTTCAGCGTCGCAGCTGGCCGCTCCACAGAACCGCGGCTCCATGATGTTCTCATCGGCGGTCCCAGCATACTGGAGTTCCAGCGCGGCGGTCCAGGAAAGGCATCGTCCGCTCCACGACAGCGCTCCAGCGCTGCACCGCCGCCAAAGCCGATGTTCTGCGCCGCCGCCAAAGCCGATGTTCTGGCCAGGTCCCCTCAGGGAAACGTCGCTCCAGGACCCGCTGGTAGGCCGCAAGGACAGGTCGAAGGCGCTGCTCGGAGGAAGGCAACCCCTCCGACCAGGTAGGGACTCGAAAAGCAGTTTCCCCCTCCCCCCCCCACCACCCCCCACACATAAAAAGATTAGGCCCCCTGACTGCACACTCAACGTACTAAAAATAATAAAAAAGAAGGGGAAAAAACGGACAGCTGCAGGACAGGCAGCCATTCAGGACAGCGCCTCCTCCTGATATCAATCCATTCACTATTAGAAAAGCTTTATGCGCTTATGGATATTTTACAGGTTCCAGGTTTCCAACATTGTCCAAGGTGGACAACTCATAACGATTGAGAGACTTTCACCACTCACTCACACCCGTTGTTTTTACACGAACAAGGCTGAACAAGGATATTATTCCTGCTGAACACCTTTGCTCAGTCCGTCTTGTTCGACCTGATCTCCCGGTTGCCAAACACTTTAACTCCCCCTCCCATTCCCATACATAGATACATAGATACATAGAAAATAGGTGCAGGAGTAGGCCATTCGGCCCTTCGAGCCTGCACCGCCATTCAATACGATCATGGCTGATCATCCAACTCAGTATCCCGTACCTGCCTTCTCTCCATACCCCCTGACCCCTTTAGCCACAAGGGCCACATCTAATTCCCTCTTAAATATAGCCAATGAACTGGCCTCAACTACCCTCTGTGGCAGAGAGTTCCAGAGATTCACCACTCTCTGTGTGAAAAAGTTTTTCCTCATCTCGGTCTTAAAGGATTTCCCCCTTATCCTTAAGCTGTGACCCCTTGTCCTGGACTTCCCCAACATCGGGAACAATCTTCCTGCATCTAGCCTGTCCAACCCCATAAGAATTTTGTACGTTTCTATAAGATCCCCTCTCAATCTCCTAAATTCTAGAGAGTATAAGCCAAGTCTATCCAGTCTTTCTTCATATGAAAGTCCTGACATCCCAGGAATCAGTCTGGTGAACCTTCTCTGCACTCCCTCTATGGCTATAATGTCCTTCCTCAGATTTGGAGACCAAAACTGTACGCAATACTCCAGGTGTGGTCTCACCAAGACCCTGTACAACTGCAGTAGAACCTCCCTGCTCCTATACTCAAATCCTCTTGCTATGAAGGCCAACATACCATTCGCTTTCTTCACTGCCTGCTGCACCTGCATGCCTACTTTCAATGACTGGTGTACCATGACACCCAGGTCTCGCTGCATCTCCCCATTTCCTAATCGGCCACCATTTAGATAATAGTCTGCCTTCCCGTTTTTGCTACCAAAGTGGATAACCTCACATTTATCCACATTATACTGCATCTGCCAAACATTTGCCCACTCACCCAGCCTATCCAAGTCACCCTGCAGTCTCCTAGCATCCTCCTCACAGCTAACATGGCCCCCCAGCTTAGTGTCATCCGCAAACTTGGAGATATTGCCTTCAATTCCCTCATCCAGATCATTAATATATATTGTAAATAGCTGGGGTCCCAGCACTGAGCCTTGCGGTACCCCACTAGTCACTGGCTGCCATTGTGAAAAGGACCCGTTTACTCCTACTCTTTGCTTCCTGTTTGCCAGCCAGTTCTCTATCCACATCAATACTGAACCCCCAATACCGTGTGATTTAAGTTTGTATCCTAATCTCTTATGTGGTACCTTGTCGAAAGCCTTCTGAAAGTCCAGATACAACACATCCACTGGTTCTCCCCTATCCACTCTACTAGTTACATCCTCGAAAAATTCTATAAGATTCGTCAGACACGATTTACCTTTCGTAAATCCATGCTGACTTTGTCCAATGATTTCACCACTTTCCAAATGTGCTGCTATCCCATCTTTAATAACTGACTCTAGCAGTTTCCCCACTACCGATGTTAGACTAACTGGTCTGTAATTCCCCGTTTTCTCTCTCCCTCCCTTCTTAAAAAGTGGGGTTACGTTTGCTACCCTCCAATCCTCAGGAACTACTCCAGAATCTAAAGAGTTTTGAAAAATTATCACTAATGCATCCACTATTTCTGGAGCTACTTCCTTAAGTACTCTGGGATGCAGCCTATCTGGCCCTGGTGATTTATCGGCCTTTAATCCATTCAATTTACCCAACACCACTTCCCGACTAACCTGGATTTCACTCAGTTCCTCCATCTCCTTTGACCCGCGGCCCCCTGCTATTTCCGGCAGATTATTTATGTCTTCCTTAGTGAAGACGGAACCAAAGTAGTTATTCAATTGGTCTGCCATATCCTTGTTCCCCATGATCAATTCACCTGTTTCTGACTGCAAGGGACCTACATTTGATTTAACTAATCTCTTTCTCTTCACATATCTATAAAAACTTTTGCAGTCAGTTTTTATGTTCCCTGCCAGTTTCCTTTCATAATCTATTTTCCCTTTCCTAATTAAGCCCTTTGTCCTCCTCTGCTGGTCTCTGAATTTCTCCCAGTCCTCTGGTATGCTGCTTTTTCTGGCTAATTTGTACGCATCATCTTTTGCTTTGATACTATCCCTGATTTCCCTTGTTATCCACGGATGCACTACCTTCCTTGATTTATTCTTTTGCCAAACTGGGATGAACAATTTTTGTAGTTCATCCATGCAGTCTTTAAATGCCTTCCATTGCATATCCACCGTCAACCCTTTTAGAACTAATTGCCAGTCTGTCCTGGGCCTCCTCCATTGTGAGAGAGAGGACAAATGCAAATTGTAGGAACAACACCTCATATTTCACTTGAGCAGCTTAGACCCCAGCAGTATGAATATTGACTTCTCTAATTTCAAGTAACCCTTGCAACCCCCCCTCTCTCTCTCCGTTCCTCCCCCACCCTAGTCGTAGTACTAGTTTCACTGTTGACCTGTTCAGTTTCATTGTCTGTATAGCTCATTATCACCTATCCCATAGCCTGTGGGACCATTGTGGCTCCACCTTTCCTTTACCATCGTTATCTTTTTTGCAATCTTTCATTCATTTGTTCTATACCTCGCTACATCACTGTCTATATCTCTCGCTTCCCTGTCCCCCGATTCTCAGTCTGAAGGGTCTCGACCCGAAATGTCACCCATTTTGAGGGAGTGCAGCATAGGTTCACGAGGTTAATTTCCGCGATGGCGTGACTGTCATATGATGAAAGAATGGAGCAACTGGGCTTGTATTCACTGGAATTTAGAAGGATGAGAAGGCATCCCATAGAAACATATACAATTATTAAGGTACACAAAAAAATGCTGGAGAAACTCAGCGGGTGCAGCAGCATCTATGGAGCGAAGGAAATAGGTAACGTTTGAAGAAGGGTTTCGGCCCGAAACGTTACCTATTTCCTTCGCTCCATAGATGCTGCTGCACCCGCTGAGTTTCTCCAGCATTTTTTTGTGTACCTTCGATTTTCCAGCATCTGCAGTTCCTTCTTTTACAATTATTAAGGGTTTGAACACGCTAGATGCAGGAAACATGTCCCCGATGTTGGGGGAGTCCAGAACCAGGGGGCAGTTTAAGAATAAGGGGTAGGCCATTTAGAACTGAGATGAGGACAAACTTTTTCACATAGAGTGTTGTGAATCTGTGGAATTCTCTGCCTCAGAAGGCAGTGGAGGCCGATTCACTGGATGCATTCAAAAGAGAGTTAGATAGAGCTCTTAGGGCTAGTGGAATCAAGGGGAGAAGGCAGGAACGGGGTACTGATTGTGGATGATCAGCCATGATCACATTGAATGGTGGTGCTGGCTCAAAGGGCTGAATGGCCTAATCCTGCACCTATTGTCTATGTATTCCTTCTCTCCAGAGATGCTGCCTGTCCCGCTGAGTTACTCCAGCATTTTGTGTCTATCTTCGGTTTAAACCAGCATCTGCAATTCCTTCCTACAAACACTGGAATTCCCTCCCCCCTCTCCCTCATCCTTCTGGATGCTCCTGGGGTCAAGGAAAGAGCGTTCACGTCACCGCCCTGTTTTCACCAATCTTTCCACTACCATGCATAAGAAGTGCAAGACAGACACCATTGTATGCAGATGCCGAGAAGTGTGTTCAGGTCTGGCTGAACAACTTCTAATTGTGTGTGTGTGGACTCCATAAGAAGAAGATGCTTCTTCTATTCTTCAACTGGCCCTCTTCTTTCCTGGATCAATGCTGATTTGCTTGGTAATTACCCCTCCAAAGCACTTTGCGAGGATTTATCACATTGAAGGCTCCATGTCAATACGTTGTTGTTGGAACATTTCGCGTTTGAGGTGATAACATTGACTCTCCACCCAAACCATGAAAGTTGTGACGTAGCAAGAGGTGGGTGCTGACGCCGAGGTCCCGCCCCTTCGCGCCAAGTCCCGCTCCCGCCGCCGTGCTCTATTGGTCCATCACGCCGTCTCTGTGTGGCTGAAGCCCATGTCAATCAAAGGCTGCTCGCCGAGTTTCCGCTTCCCTGTGAAGTTTGTTCCGCTCGAGGTGCGTCATATAGTTACTGGGGTTAGAGAGGGAATCTTTGCCGGCAGCTTAAAGGGAATTTACACAGAAAGCCCAGGTAGGGTGTGTGTTGTCTGAATGGGGAGCCTGTGCGTGACGAGCCGCTTCACGTTTGTAGTGAGGGCCATTGGATAATGTGCACGGGCGGGTGGGGAAGAACTTCAAAGTGGAAAAGCATGGCATGGCAGCGACGATTAATGGCGTGCTGCACTTAGTTCATTGCAACCACTTTGGAACTTGTGACAGGCCGTGGTGAAGCAGAAGAACTGTTCTCCCGTTAGGAGCAGAGTATTGCCGCGCCTGATTAAAATGAGGAATGACGCTGTCCAAGAAAGTACTTAACCCTTACCCCAGAACCTAATGGTTGCATCAAACTTGACAGTCCCTTCTTGCACTCATTTTACACACATTAAGCGTTTCCAGGTCACTTACAGTACCGCAGTTAGACGCAATATGAACTGATCTGTATCTGCGGGTCTTATACCCACCAAGGGCTCATTCAGCTCTTCGTTGAATTCCCTCCTCCCCAGGACTGTATCCTGATGTGGCTTCTCTGACTTTGAGACAGCTGGATCAATAAAGTATTGCACCAGTTGCTGCTGACGTATCAGTTTTGTTCATAGATTTATATTTTAAGGTAATTGATTTGAGCCTGAAAGTGCCTGTGGCAGTCACACTAATAATGGCTAGTCAGCTTCTGTATAGATTGAACGAAGGTATTTATAGCTTGAATTAATTTGTGGCACACTTGTCATGAGTCAAGGTTAAGTTGAGGCCCTACTTATTATAATTTGGCACTCAGTCCTGATGAACCGTTGCATTGTTGGAGATGTAATAGTTGAAACAATGTGTTAACATTGTCCTGCTCCAATTATATTGAGCCCTGCTAAGAAACACAGAAATATTATGTAAAGATCAGCCGCCCTACTTTAGGATAAACTTATGATGGATAGAGTGCAACAGTGGTTCATCAGGTTGATTCCCAGTGTGAAGAAACAGCTGCTCTTCTATAAGCATATACATTTTTCCAGAGTTCACAGAGGAGATGCAGGGATGATATTTCCTTGCGCTGGGAGGTCCACGAGCCTTGGATCACAATCTCAGAATAAGACAGCAGCTATGCAGGACAGAGATGAGGCGAAATGTCTTCACCCAGAAGGTGGTGAATTGTTGGAATTCTCCACCTGTGGGATGAGGAACCTCAGTCACTGAGTGTATTCAACATAGGGGTTCATTGATTTTTGGATATTAAAGGAATCGAGGGAGATGGGATCAACACAAGAAAGTTGCGTTGGGGCAACAAGATCAGCTGAATGATGGAGCCAGCATGAAGGGCTGAATAGCCTACTTCTATTTGTCATGTTTTTAAACTGGATTGCAGTGTATCTGTTCCAGTGGTTTAGAGATGTTTGTAATCCCATGGTATTGACGCATAGAACAGGGAGATCTTGCCTGACATTCAAGCTTGGCCAACCTCATTCATTTACCCTGTGTAAATTAGCTGCCAGATTTGAATGGATCTATTGATTGTTTAGTATTTTGAGACACCCAAAGGATGTGTGAAGGTAGCTTTAGGGTTATTCTTGGCACATTTACCAAGGTCCATGAAAAGCCAATCAGATTACCGAACACTATACACAAATACAATCAAGTTAAACTTAAGTACAATAGGTAGAGCAAAGGGGTAGATACAGAATATAATTCTCAGCATTGTAAAGACAGAAAAGAGATTTAAAAGAGTAAAGCGATTAATTTGGATGGTAGTCGATCTTCCTCCAGGAAGAGCATGCAAAGAGTTGCCACACTCCAGCGCTATCTTGACTCAAGTGGTAAATGCAAGGTCTTTAGATTAAGAATAAAATAATAGTAGTAAACACTGATCCCTTAATATATGTTGTTCAGAAAACTTAGTGTAATGGCACCATGACTTTTAGTCATTAGTTTTCAAGTGTGTTGAACAACTCTTCAAGTTTATCGTGCTGGAATCTCCTCAAGCAGCACTGGTCACTGGTGTTATATTTGTTTGGTCAAGTAGAAAAAAAGCCCTTCATTCCCTGGCACTGGCTAGGGAATTTATCTCTTGTGTGGTTCGTACATATGGTGACAAGTGTAGGGATTATATGATGTGTATGGTCTTCCTCATGGTTGGAGAACTCCAATGTGATCAGTTGTCAGAAAGTTTCTGAGATGAAGACTTTCCACAGTTAGATTTTTCAATGTGTGAATTGTTGAAATAATAAGACAATTGGGCTTCTTGGACATTTTGATTTGAGCCGTATTTACCTCATCAAAAGTGTTATAAATTAGATTGCCTCAGCAGAGAGAGAGGTTGCTTGACTTTTCTTTCTGTTTTTGTTTGCTTATCTAACATTATGACCTGGAATTAAGGATTGTGTTTTCAAAAATGTATTAAGAAATGGTACAGGCTTTATTTTCCTATATTTTTTAAGCAGACAGGCCAGTTTTATAAAAGTTTAATGTATTTGTTTGCTGTGTTCTTAGTGTTTGGTGTGCCTTTTTAATTAATTCTATTCCTTGGTATTTAAAAAAAAAAAGATTTATTGGGATGAAATGTAAACAAAAAAGATATGCACTTTTTATGTTCTCTGAATACTTAATGGCATTATGGCAAATGAAATATTTGTGAAGTGTAAATCACATTGCTTCTATGTAGGAAGTACCCATTAACAGCAACATGATAATGACCAGATCACCATATACGTTTGGAGTGCAGTTCTGGTTGTCCATTACAGGAAGGATGTGGAGGCTTTGGGGATGGTGCAGAGGAGGTTTACCAGGATGCTGCCTGGATTAAAGGGTGTTAGCGATAAGAAGAGGTTAGATAAACCTGGATTGCTTTCTCTGGCGATCCAGAGGCTGGGGGAGATCTGATAGAATTTTATAAAATTGAGAGGCATTAATAGGATAGACAGAACTTTTTTTTCCAGGCTGGAAAAGTGAAAGGCGTTTGGGCGAGAAGGGGAAGTTTAAAACAGATCTGCTGAGCAAGTTTTTTTTACACGGAATGGTAGGTACCTGGAAAGCATTGCTAGGGGCGGAAGTAGTGGAGGCAGATACAATTGTGGTGTTTCTGAGGCTTTTAGATAGGGACATGGAAGTGCTAGGAATAGAGGGGTATGGAGCATGTACAGGCAGATCAAATCAGCTTAACTTGGCATTACGTTCCGCACATGAATATGGAGGGATGGATGGAAATGGAACACACGCAGGCAGAAGGGATTAGTTTAATTTGGCATCATGTACAGCACACATCGTAGTCTGAGGGGCCTGTCTGTGCTGTTTTGTATACAAAGATAAAGGGAGCAGAGCAGACTACAGCAACTGCATAGGAATGTCTGCCTAGTATTGTCAGCATGGTGTTTGCAAAGGTTCTACTGAAAATCCTTTTTTGGGGCTGAAAAGGTCTTCCCTGATAGCAAGTGTGGCATGAGGGCTAAATATTCTACAAGTGATATGGCCCTCGCATTCTCAAAATAAGAACCAGGCAACAAAGTACAGGCATCCCTGCACGTAGCATTTGCTAGTTGACCTACTTTTGACATGGTTAGCAGGAATTACATCTACGAGAAGTCAAGGACAGTATAAAACTAAAAGAGAAGGCATATAACATTGCAAAGATTAATGGGAAGCCAGAGGATTGGGAAGCTTTTAAAGAACCACAGAAGGTAACTAAAAAGGCAATAGGGGGAGAAAAGATGAAATACGAAGGTATGCTAGCTAATAATATAAAAGAGAATAACAAGAGTTATATAAAGAGTAAGACAGAGGGAAGAGTGGATGTTGGACTGCATGAAAAGAATGCAGGAGAAATGATGATGGGGAACAAAGAAATAACAGAGGAATTTAATAACTTTTTTGTATCGGTCTTCCCCGTTGAAGACACCAGCAACGTGCCTGAAATTCAAGAGAGTTAGGGGGTGGAAGTTCGTGGAGTGGCCATTACTAGGGAGAAGGTGCTTGGGAAGCTGAAAGGGCTGAAGGTGGATAAGTCACCTGGACTGGATGGACTACACCCTAGGGTTCTGAAAGAGGTGGATTTAGAGATTGTGGAGGCATTGATAGTGACATTTCAAGAAACACTATAGAGTCTGGAGTGGTTCCAGATAATTGGAAAATTGCCAATATTACTCCGCTGCACAAGAAGGGAGCAAAGCAGAATAGTGGGAACTATAGGCTGGTTAGTCTGACTTTGGTGGTTGGTAAGATTTTAGAGTCCACTGTAAAGGATGAGGTTACTGAGTACTTAGAAGTTCACGATAGAAGATTATTCCAAATTACAAAACAGGAACATTTTGAGTTTGGTGACAAACCACATAAGCTGTTAGCGCGCCAACTGAAAAAAACAAGAAAAAGAAAATACTATAAATAAAATTAAATCCGAGAATGGTGAATTACTAATACTACCTAAAGATATTAATAAAAGATTTGCTCAATTTTATCAAAATTTATATACATCAAAAACTAAAACAGAAGATAGTAAAATTTAAAATTTTTTAGATAATTGTAATCTTCCAAAACTTGACCTTTTGGAACAAGAGGAACTCGGAGCGCAAATTACAATCGAAGAAATAGGTGAAACAATAAAATTGTTGAAAAATGGTAATGAATTTTATAAAAAAATGTCATGAGATAACGACTCCCTATTTATTTAATTTATATAACTCATGCTTTTAAAGAAAATAAATTACCTGAAACATTAGCAGAAACAACTATCACGCTTATTCCAAAGAAAGATAAAGATCTAGAGGAACCGGGGTCATATAGAGCTATATCACTTTTAAATACAGATCAGAAAATTTTAACAAAGACTTTAGCCAGAAGATTAAGCAAATATATTAGTAAATTGATAAACCCTGATCAAACGGGGTTTATACCCAAAAGATATTCATTTAATAATTTGAGACGCCTGTTTAATATAATGTATTCACATAAAGTGGAGGGAGAAGACATATCAATTATTTCTTTGGACGCAGAGAAAGCATTTGATCAGGTAGAATGGCAGTATTTATACAAAGTATTACAAAAATTTAATATGGGAGAGAATTTTATTTATTACATGGGTGAAATTATTATATAATAAACCGATGGCAAGAATATTAACTAATAGTATGTTATCTAAAAAATTTCAATTATCAAGGGGTAATAGGCAGGGATGTGCTTTATCACACCTGCTATTTGCCCTTATGATAGAACCTTTGGCTGAAAGTATAAGAAGTCATCCAAATATTCAGGGTTATAATACTAGGGACTCAAATAATAACATTTCATTATATGCAGACGATATTCTGTTATATATAACAAACTCACAAATGAGCATACCAAATTTATTAAACTTAATAGAGGAATTTTGGTCCTTTTCTGGATATAGAATAAATTGGAACAAAAGTGAAATCATGACGTTAAAACCTCAAGAATCCACACACTTACTGAAGTTCCCCTTTAAAATAGCAACAGAAAAATTTAAATATCTGGGTATTCAGATTACTAAAAAACATAAAGCTTTATTCAATGCCAATTTTATACCTTTAATAAATAAACTTAATATAATGATTAAATTTTGGAAAACACTTCCTTTATCATTAATAGGTAGAATAAACGCTATAAAAATGATCTTTCTACCACAGTTATTATACCTATTTCAGTCTATACCAGTATATGTACCAAAATATTTTTTTTCTAAATTAAACTCTAATATTACTAATTTTGTTTGGGACTATAAATCACATAGAATTAAAAAAGAACACTTATGTAAACCAAAAGATGTCGGGGGACTTTTTTTGTATTACTATTGGGCAATACATAGAAACATAGAAACATAGAAAGTAGGTGCGAGAGCAGACCACCAGGTCCATCGAGCCCGCACCGCCATTCGCTCATGGCTGAACACCAAACAAACACCCCTACCCACAAACAGTAGACACAAGACACAGAACACAAGACACTACCCTCCCCTTTATACCGCTATCACCCCTCTCCACCCCAAGAACCGCGTGATCTCCTGGGGGAGGCAAAAAAACGGATAAAAACCCAGGTCCAATTCGGGAAAAAAAATCCGGGAAATTCCTCTCCGACCCCAATCCAGGCGATCGACACTTGTCCAGGAGATCACTCAGGTCTTACTATACTAACCCTACCTAGGTCCATATCCCTGCCCTCTCCCCGTAGCCCCTTATCCCCTTGGCAATTAAAAAAACATCTATTTTAGATTTAAATATATTTAATGTTTCTGCTTCCACTGCTCCCTGGGGCAGTGAATTCCATAAATTAACCACCCTCTGGGTGAAGAAGTTCTTCCTCATCTCAGTTTTAAAAGAGCCCCCCCTTATTCTGCAACTATGTCCCCTAGTTCTAGTTTCCCCGATCATTGGGAACATCCTCGGTGCATCCACCCGATCAAGGCCCCTCACGATCTTATATGTTTCAATGAGATCGCCTCTCATTCTTCTAAACTCCAAAGAGTAGAGTTCCAGCCTACTTAACCTTTCCTCATATGTCAATCCCCTCATTGCAGGAATTAATCTTGTAAACCTTCGCTGCACTGCCTCCAGGGCCAGTACATCCTTTCTTAAGTATGGACCCCAGAACTGTACACAGTATTCCAAATGTGGTCTCACTAATACTGTGTACAGCTGTAGCAAGACCTCCGTGTTTTTATACTCAATCCCCCTAGCAATAAAGGCCAAAACTCCATTGGCCTTCCTGATAGCTTGCTGCACCTGCATACTAACTTTTAGTGATTCATGTACTACTACCCCTAGATCCCTTTGCGTTGCATTACAGCGCAGCTCCTCCTCATTTAGAAAATAACTTGCCCTATCATTTTTTTTCCCAAAGTGAATGACTTCACATTTATTAGTATTAAATTTCATCTGCCAAGTTGTTGCCCACTCACCTAGCTTATCTATATCCTTTTGCAGACTCTTCCTATCCTCCTCATCCCCTACTTTTCTTCCCATTTTTGTATCGTCCGCAAATTTTGATATATTACACTTGGTTCCCTCCTCCAAATCATTTATATAAATTGTGAACAACTGGGGTCCCAGCACCGACCCTTGCGGAACCCCGCTAGTTACCGGTTGCCATCCCGAATATGAACCATTTATCCCCACTCTCTGCTTCCTATTTGTTAGCCAATCCTCTACCCATGCTAATATATTACCCCCAATCCCATAATTTTTTATTTTTAGCAATAGTCTCTTATGTGGCACCTTGTCAAAAGCCTTTTGGAAGTCCAAGTATACCACATCCACCGGTTCCCCTTTATCCACCCGGGTTGTTACTTCCTCAAAGAATTCGAGCAGATTCGTTAAACAGGACTTCCCCTTCACAAAACCATGCTGGTTCTGTCCGATGAAGTCATGTCCATCCAAGTGCCCCGTTAGTGTTTCTTTAATAATTGTCTCTAACATTTTACCCACCACCGATGTTAGACTAACCGGTCTATAGTTACCCGCCTTCTGTTTACTTCCTTTTTTAAATATAGGTGTTACATTGGCCATTTTCCAATCCACTGGGACCGTTCCTGCCTCCAGGGAGTTTTGGAAAATTATCACCAATGCATCCACAATCCCCACCGCTATCTCCCTCAAGACCCTTGGATGTAATCCATCAGGCCCAGGGGATTTATCCTCCTTCAGTCTCATTCATTTCCCTAATACCACCTCCTTGGTGATCTTAATAGTATTTAGCTCCTCCATTCCTACCGCCCCCTGTTTATCCAGCGTTGGAATATTTTTTGTGTCTTCTATGGTGAAGACTGATACAAAATACTCGTTTAATGCCTTTGCCATTTCCATGTTCCCCACCAACAACTCTCCAGTCTCACCCTCCAATGGACCAACGTTCACCTTAGCCACCCTTTTTCTTTTTATATAGCTATAAAAACTCTTACTATTAGTTTTTATGTTGTTCGCTAAATTCCTTTCATAGTCTATTTTCCCCGTCTTAATTAATCTCTTAGTTATTTTTTGCTGACCTTTAAATGCTTCCCAATCCTCTACCCTCCCACTATCTCTGGCTACCTTATATGCCCTTGCCTTCAGCCGAATACTATCCTTTATAGTTTTACTGAGCCATGGCTGACTGTTCTTACCCTTACCCCTTTTTTTCTTCATAGGAATAAATTTTTCTTGAAGGTTATACAGTAGATCCTTAAACGTACACCACTGCTCATGTACCGTCTTATTCTTGAGTCTGCTATCCCAGTCAACTTTGATCAGCTCAGTCCTCATACCTTCATAATCCCCCTTATTTAGACTAAGTACCCTAGCCTGAGTTTCAACCTGCTCCCCTTCTATTTGAATATGGAATTCGACCATATTGTGGTCACTTGTTCCCAACGAGTCCCTAACTATGACATTTTTAATTAATCCTGCTTCATTACACAGGACCAGATCCAAGATTGCCTCCCCCCTTGTCGGTTCTGTGACATACTGTTCTAGGAACCCGTCTCTAATACATTCTATAAACTCTTCCTCTAGTTTACCCTGCCCAGTTTGGTTTGCCCAATTAATATGAAAATTGAAGTCCCCCATGATTACAGCAGTTCCCTTTTTACATGCGTCAACTATTTGCAGATTTATGTTCTGACTAACAGCGTCACAGCTATTTGGAGGTCTATAAATTACACCCACTAGTGTTTTTTTCCCCTTGTTATTCTCTATCTGTACCCAAGCTGTTTCACTTTCCTGATCCTTCAACGCAATATCCTTCCTCTCTATTGCCGTTATTCCCTCCCTTATTAAAAGGGCCACCCCTCCTCCCTTTCTTTCCTGTCTATTTTTTCTAATTGTCGAGTACCCCTCTATATTTAACTCCCAGTCCTGATCCCCTTGCAGCCATGTCTCCGTAATGGCCACGATATCATAATTATATATACTTAATTGCACCGTTAATTCATTTATCTTATTTCGAATACTCCGTGCATTTAGATACAGCACTTTCAGATGATTTTTACTACCCTTCCTTTCTGTTTTTGCCTCTTTTACATCTAGAGCTTTATCTTCACACATTCTGGATCCTCCTGTCACATTTTGATTTTCCGTTTCCCCACTGATACCCTGCTCTATTTCCTCTACCCCTGCCGTTATTACCACCCTTGATACCTCCCCCCCGCTACTTAGTTTAAAGACCTCTCTACTGCCCTAGTTATATGATTTGCCAGGACCCCAGTCCCAGCACCGTTCAGGTGAAGTCCGTCCTTACAGAACAGATCCCCCCTGTCCCAGTACTGGTGCCAGTGGCCCAAGAAACCAAACCCATTTTTCCCACACCAGTCTTTGAGCCACGCATTCAGCTTTTTAATTTTACGTACTCTCGCCGATTTGGCCCGTGGCTCAGGTAGCAATCCGGAGATCAGTACCCTCGAGGTTCTGCTTTTTAATTTATTCCCTAACTGCTCAAACTCCTTCAGCAGATCCTCCTTCCTCGTCCTTCCTATGTCATTGGTCCCCACATGGACCACGACCACTGGATCCTCCCCCTCCCTCTGCAAATTTCTCTCCAGCATCGCAGAGATATCCTTAACCCTAGCACCGGGTAGGCAACACAGCCTTCGGGACATGTTCTGCTGGCCGCAGAGAACCTTATCTACCCCCCGAATAATACTATCCCCTAACACAACGGCATTTCTTCTAACTCCCCCCTCTTGAATGTCCCCCTGATCCACGGTGCTGCAGCCAGGTTGCTCATCCCTCCCACAGCCCCTGATCCCGTCCTCACATTGAGTAAGAGCCTCGGTCATGCTCGTCAGGAACAAGGGCTGTGGCTCCTGCCGCATCTCCTCCTGGTTCCCCCTACCTGCCTCGCTTATGGCCACACCTTCCTTTCCTTGCTCACTCACTACTGAATTAGTTAAACTGGTCGGTGTGACCATCCCCTGGTACAAAACATCCAGGTAATACTCCCCCTCCCTGATGTACCGCAGCGTATGAAGTTGGGTCTCCAGCTCCTCAATGCGGAGCTCGAGTTCCGCTAGCCTCAAACACTTACTGCAGCTGTAGGGATCATCTACACCATCTACATCAATGGTGTCGACATCAATGGTGTCGACAAATTCCCACATCTCACAGTATTGGCACATCTCCTGGCCGCCCATCTTATATAAGTAAATAACTGGTCCTATTTAAGAATCCCCTACCCGGATTACTATATTGCTACACCCCTTATTCTCTCCTCCCACTCGGGCTAGAGCCAATCAGTCGTATCTCTTGCTAATCTCCTGCTGCTGTTGCTCCCAAATCTACAGCAGTTCTGAATCGATACATATTAAGAATATAATTTACTGGTTGGATAGTTCAACCCAACAGACAGAATGGATAAAAATGGAGAAAGAGGATTGTTACCCTTGTAATATAGGAACGATCCTCTTCTCCCCGAAAAAAACGAACAATACAATATATAAGAAGAACCCAATTATACAAGATACAATAAGAATATGGAAACAAATAAACTTTTCCTTAAAATTAAGAAACCTATCATTGTTAACACCGATAGCGAATAATCCTTTATTTAAACCATCTCTTATGGACAAAATATATAATCAATGGGAAAGTTTAGGAATTAAAAGGATCGGGGACATGTATGAAATGGGAGATTTACTATCATTTCAACAATTACAATTAAAATTGAAATTGAAAAACAATCATTATTTTAAATATTTTCAGATTTGCAATTTCTTGAAGACATACATACAAGGATATCAAAAAATAATTCCTGATTTATTGGAAGAAGTAATGAATATTAAAGCTGATACACAAAAATTAATATATAACCATATAACCATATAACCATAACAGCACGGAAACAGGCCATCTCGGCCCTTCAAGTCCGTGCCGAACATTTAATTTTTTTTTTTAATTATTATTATTTTTTTTAATTAAAAATAAAATACTTCCCCCTAGTCCCATCTACCTGCACTCAGACCATAACCCTCCATTCCTTTCCCGTCCATATACCCATCCAATCTATTTTTAAAGGATAACATCGAACCTGCCTCCACCACTTCCACTGGAAGCTCATTCCACACAGCTACCACTCTCTGAGTAAAGAAGTTCCCCCTAATGTTCCCCCTAAACTTCTGTCCCTTAATTCTCAAGTCATGTCCCCTTGTTTGAATCTTCCCTACTCTCAATGGGAAAAGCTTATCCACGTCCACTCTGTCTAACCCGCTCATAATTTTAAAGACCTCTATCAAGTCCCCTCTTAACCTTCTGCGCTCCAAAGAATAAAGACCTAACTTGTTCAACCTTTCTCTGTAACTTAGTTGCTGAAACCCAGGCAACATTCTAGTAAATCTCCTCTGTACTCTCTCTATTTTGTTGACATCCTTCCTATAATTAGGCGACCAAAATTGTACTCCATACTCCAGAATTGGCCTCACCAATGCCTTGTACAATTTTAACATTACATCCCAACTTCTATATTCAATGCTCTGATTTATAAAGGCCAGCACACCAAAAGCTTTCTTTACCACCCTATCTACATGAGATTCCACCTTCAGGGAACTATGCACAGTTATTCCTAGATCCCTCTGTTCAACTGCATTCCTCAATTCGCTACCATTTACCGTGTACGTCCTATTTTGATTTGTCCTGCCGAGATGTAGCACCTCACATTTGTCAGCATTAAACTCCATCTGCCATCTTTCAGCCCACTCTTCCAAATGGCCTAAATCTCTCTGTAGACTTTGAAAATCTACTTCATTATCCACAACACCACCTATCTTAGTATCATCTGCATACTTACTAATCCAATTTTCCACACCTTCATCCAGATCATTGATGTACATGACAAACAACAGTGGACCTAACACAGACCCCTGAGGCACCCCACTAGTCACCGGCCTCCAACCTGACAAACAGCCATCCACCATTACTCTCTGGCATCTCCCATTCAGCCACTGTTGAATCCATCTTGCTACTCCACCATTAATACCCAACAATTGAATCTTCTTAACCAACCTTCCATGAGGAACCTTGTCAAAGGCCTTACTGAAGTCCATATAGACAACATCCACTGCTTTACCCTCATCAATTTCCCTAGTAACCTCTTCGAAAAATTCAAGAAGATTAGTCAAGCATGACCTTCCAGGCACAAATCCATGTTGACTGTTCCTAATCAGACCCTGCTTATCCAGATGCTTATATATATTATCTTTAAGTATCCTTTCCATTAATTTGCCCACCACTGACGTCAAACTAACAGGTCTGTAATTGCTAGGTTTACTCTTCGAACCCTTTTTAAACAACGGAACAACATGCGCAGTACGCCAAT
This sequence comes from Malacoraja senta, assembly GCA_038087875.1. Classification (NCBI taxonomy): domain Eukaryota; kingdom Metazoa; phylum Chordata; class Chondrichthyes; order Rajiformes; family Rajidae; genus Malacoraja; species Malacoraja senta. The sequence continues at coordinate 6,489,141 of CM075998.1, forward strand.
CCTCCGGCACTATTCCCGTTTCTAATGACATTTGAAATATTTCTGTCATAGCCCCTGCTATTTCTACACTAACTTCCCTCAATGTCCTAGGGAATATCCTGTCAGGACCTGGAGACTTATCCGTTTTCATATTTTTCAAAAGTGTCCGCACCTCCTCTTCTTTGAATCTCACAGTTTCCATTGCTACTCTGCTCGTTTCCCTTACCTCAAATAATTCCATATCCTTCTCCTTCGTGAATACCGAAGAAAAGAAATTGTTCAATATCTCCCCCATCTCTTTTGGCTCTGCAGATAGCTGTCCACTCTGACTCTCTAATGGACCGATTTTATTCCTTGTTATCCTTTTGCTATTAATATAGCTGTAGAAACCCTTTGGATTTACTTTCACCTTACTTGCCAAAGCAACCTCATATCTTCTTTTAGCTTTTCTAATTTCTTTCTTAATATTCTTTTTACATTCTTTATACTCCTCAAGCACCTCATTTACTCCATGCTGCCTATAATTATTGTAGATCTCTCTCTTTTTCCGAACCAAGTGTCCAATTTCCCTTGAAAACCATGGCTCTTTCCATTTTTTACTATTTCCTTTCAACCGAACAGGGACATAAAGATTCTGTACTCTTAAAATTTCACCCTTAAATGTTCTCCATTTTTCTTCTACATCCTTTCCATAAAAACAACATGTCCCAATTCACTCCTTTTAAATCCTTTCGCATCTCCTCAAAGTTAGCCTTTCTCCAAACAAAAATCTCAACCCTAGGTCCAGTTCTGACCCTCTCCATAATTATATTGAAACTAATGGTATTGTGATCACTGGACCCGAAGTGCTCCCCGACGCATACCTCCGCCACTTGCCCTGTCTCATTTCCTAACAGGAGGTCCAGCACTGCCCCTTCTCTAGTAGGTACCTCTATGTATTGCTGCAAAAAACTATCTTGCACATATTTTACAAACTCCAAACCATCCAGCCCTTTTACAGAATGTGTTTCCCAGTCTATGTGTGGAAAATTGAAATCTCCCACAATCACTACCTTGTGCTTACTACTAATATTTGCTATCTCCTTACATATTTGCTCTTCCAATTCTCGCTCCCCATTTGGCGGTCTATAATACACCCCTATTAGTGTTGCTACACCTTTCCCATTTCTCAGTTCCACCCAAATAGCCTCCCTAGACGAGCCCTCTAATCTATTCTGCCAAAGCACTGCTGTAATATCTTCCTTGACAAGCAATGCAACACCCCCACCTCTTGCCTCTCCAATTCTATCACCCCTGAAGCAACGAAATCCTGGAATATTTATTTGCCAATCACAGCCCTCCTGCAACCATGTTTCACTGATCGCCACAACATCATACTTCCAGGTGTCAATCCAGGCTCTAAGCTCATCCACCTTTCTTACAATGCTCCTAGCATTAAAATATACACATTTAAGAAACCCACCACCACTTATTCTCTGTTTATTATCTTTTTCTTCTTTCTCCCCTACATTTTGGGTCCGAGTGCTCCCTTCTCTGCCTCCTGCCTCCCACATTTTCCACTAGCTTTCTCTATTTGAGTCCCTCCCCCCAACCGTTCTAGTTTAAAGTCTCCCCAGTAGCCTTTGCAAATCTCCCCGCCAGGATATTGGTGCCCCTCGGGTTCAAGTGCAACCCGTCCTTTCTGTACAGGTCACTCCTTCCCCAAAAGAAATCCCAATGATCCAGAAATTTGAATCCCTGCCCGCTGCACCAGTTCCTCAGCCACGCATTTATCCTCCACCTCACTCCATTCCTACTCTCACCGTCACGTGGCACAGGTAGTAATCCTGAGATTGTTACCTTTGTAGACCTTCTCCTTAACTCTCCTCCCAACTCCCTAAATTCTCCTTTCAAGACCTCTTCTCTTTTTCTACCTATGTCATTGGTACCTATATGTACCACAACCTCAGGCTCCTCTCCCTCCGATTTCAGGATATCTTGGACGCGTTCAGACACATCCCTGACCCTGGCACCAGGGAGGCAAACTACCATCCGGGTCTCCTGACTGCGTCCACAGAATCGCCTATCCGACCCCCTAACCATAGAGTCCCCTATTACTATTGCCCTCCTCTTCTTTTCCCTACCCTTCTGAGCAATAGGGCTGGTCTCTGTGCCGGAGGCCCGGCCACTGTTGCTACCCGCAGGAAGGCTGTCCCCCTCAACAGTACTCAAACAGGAGTACTTATTTTCAAGGTGTACAGCCACTGGGGTACTCACTAGTCCCTGCCTCTGCCCCTTGCCCTTCCTAACTGTGACCCACTTGTCTGCCTCCCGTGGTCTTGGAGTGCCCACCTCTCTATAACTCTTTTCTATGACCTCCTCACTCTCCCTGATCAGACAGAGGTCATCGAGCTGCTGCTCCAGGTTCCTAACACGGTCCCTTAGGAACCCCATCTCTACGCACCTGACACAGATGTGAACGTCTGGAGGGGTATCAGACTCCATGACCTCCCACATCTGACATCCAGAACAGTAAACTGCCCTGGCCCTCATACTTCCCCCCTTACCCTGAATACAATACAAAACTGGTGGAGGAAATCAGCAGGGATCTGACTCCCAATCAGCTGCTTTCTCTTTGTCCTCTTCCACCAATCAGCTGCTTTCTCTTGGTCCTCTTCCACCAATCAGAGGCTTCCCCACTTATAGGAAACTTGAATGGAACGTTGCAGTTTTGGTTCCTCCTGCAACGGTCCCTGGGCGTCTGGAAAGCAAAGCCCCGCGCTGTTTAACTACTCACTACCCGGACGCTGCTCCACCTCCTGCAACGGTCCCTGGGCGTCTGGAAAGCAAAGTCCCGCGCTGTTTAACTACTCACTACCCGGACGCTGCTCCACCTCCTGCAACGGTCCCTGGGCGTCTGGAAAGCAAAGTCCCGCGCTGTTTAACTACTCACTACCCGGACGCTGCTCCACCTCCTGCAACGGTCCCTGGGCGTCTGGAAAGCAAAGTCCCGCGCTGTTTAACTACTCACTACCCGGACGCTGCTCCACCTCCTGCAACGGCCCTGGGCGTCTGGAAAGCAAAGTCCCGCGCTGTTTAACTACTCACTACCCGGACGCTGCTCCACCTCCTGCAACGGTCCCTGGGCGTCTGGAAAGCAAAGTCCCGCGCTGTTTAACTACTCACTACCCGGACGCTGCTCCACCTCCTGCAACGGTCCCTGGGCGTCTGGAAAGCAAAGTCCCGCGCTGTTTAACTACTCACTACCCGGACGCTGCTCCACCTCCTGCAACAGTCCCTGGGCGTCATAAATATCATATTTATATAATAGTATTTTAAATATAGATTTACCTGCGACAGAGGTAATTAGAGAAGAGTGGGAACGGGAATTAATGGTAAAAATTACGAAGGTTACATGGGAAAAGTATTTGACATACATTCACAAATGTTCGATTAATGCAAGACATAATCTAATTCAATTTAAAATTTTACATAGATTATAGTACTCAAAAACAAGATTAAATACATTTTACCCAAATATATCCCCCACTTGCGATAAATGTTTAACCCAAGATGCAACTATAACACACTCTTTTGTTTCCTGTATAAAACTTTATAGATTTTGGAGTGATATTTTCGAAATATTCACAAAATTATTTGAGATAAAAATGGAACCTAATAATGAATTGATTATATTTGGGGTAATGGAAGATGGGAATAAATTGAATCCATCTCAAAAATTATTTTTTAATTATGGTTTAATAATAGCAAAAAAATTAATATTGAAATTTTGGAAAAATACACCAATACCAACGCTCAAAATGTGGATTGCAAGTATGTTGGACACCGCACATCTTGAGGAAATGCGATTCCTCCTAATAGATAAATTTGACCAATTCACAACGAGTTGGTCTCCATTTGTCGTCTTTTTAGAATCATATGGTGCAACACAATTGTAAAAGCTAACTCGTGACTGGGCGAGGGATGGTCAAGATTATAAATAAGATCTCCTTACTTCTTTTTTCTTTTTCTTCCCTTTTCTTCTTTTATTCTCTTTTTCCTATTTTCTATTCTTTAACTTTCTTCTTTCACTCTATTTTTCTTTTCCACACACTATATATCTCACGTTTTTCTATTTTTCATTATCTAACTTCTTTTTCTTTTTCTTCTTTATTATAAAAATTAAAAAAATAAGAAGCTGTACATAAAATGTATTATGAAAATATGATTGTATACAATTGTACTTCTAATAAAATAAAAATATTAAAAAAAAATAAAAAAAAGAAGTTCATGATAAAATAGGCCAAAGTCAGCATGGCTTTATGAAGGGGACGTCTTGCCTGACATATTTGCTGGAATTCTTTGAAGAAGTAAACAGCAGGAGAGTCAGTAGATGTTGTGTACCTAGATTTTCAGAAAGCCTTTGATAAGGTGCCACACGGGAGGCTGCTAAGGAAGATGAGAGCCCATGGTATCAAAGGGCAGATACTAGCATGGATGGCTGGATGGCAGAAGGCAAAGTGTGGCAATAACGGGAGCTTTTTCTGGTTGGCTGCCAGTGATTAGTGGAGTTCTGTGGTGGTTGGTGCTGGGGCCGCTTCACTGCACATTGTATATTAATGATTTGGATGAGGGGATTGAAGGCTTTGTGGCCAAGTTTGCAGATTATACGAAAATAGGTGGAAGGGAAGGTCGTGTAGAGAAAGCAGGGACTCTGCAGAAGGACTTGGATAGGTTGGGAGAGTGGGCAGAGAAGTGGCAGATAAAATATAGCATAGCAAAGAGTGGAGTCATGCATTTAGGAATAAAGGCTTAGATTATTTTCTAAATAGGGAGAGAATCCAGACATCGGAGGTGCAAAGGGACTTGGGAGTGCTGGTGCAGGATTCCCAAAAAGTTAATCTGCAAGTTGAATCAACCTGTTGGGGGTGTACTACAGACCTCCGAATATTCAATGGGAATTAGAAGAACAAATGTGCCGGGAGATTGCAGACAGCTGCAGGTCAAATAAGGTTGTTGTAGTAAGGGATTTTAACTTTCCCAATATAGACTGGAAAAATCATAGCGTGAAGGGTTCAGATGGGGTGCAATTCCTCAAAAGTGTTCAGGAGAGTTTTTCTAAGCAGTATGTGGAGGCCCCCACACGTGAGAGGGCAACGCCGGATCTAGTATTGGGAAATTGGGAAGGGCAAGTTAATGAAGCGTGTGTGGAGGAGCCTTTTGGGACCAGTGACGACAGTTCGATTAGGTTTAAGATAGTTATGGATAGGGATGGAGAGGGTCCACGTGTTAAAATGCTCAACTGGGGTAAGACCAACTTTGAGGGTATGAGAGAAGGTCTCACTCAAGTTGACTGGAGCAGGTTATTAGAGGGGAAAGGAACATCAGCCAAGTGGGATGTTTTTAAAAATGTACCGAAGAAAGCTCAGGGTATGTACGTCCCCATTAGAGTGAAGGGCAAAGCAGGCAAACGTAAGGAAGCTTGGCTGATGAGGGAAATTGAGGCATTGGTCAAAAACAAGAAGGATGCATGAGACGGGTGTAGGCAGCTGGGATCAAGTGCATCCCTGGAGGAGTTTCGGGAACTAAGGAGTAAACTGAAAAAGGAAATCAGAAGGGCAAAAAGGGGCCAAGAGATAGGTCTGGCTGGTAGCATTAAGGACAATCCCAAAAGATTTTATAAATACACAAGGGGGAAAAGGGTAATTAGAGCGAGAGAGTGGGACCTGTCAGGAATCAAAGCGGTCACCTCTATGTGGAGCCACAGGAGATGGGGAAGGTCCTCAATGAGTATTTCTCCTCTGTATTTACCGAGGAGAAAGACAGTAGGACGGAGGAACTTGGGACAGTCAATGGAAGTGTCTTGAGAGCAGTCAGGGTTACTGTCGAAGAAGTACTGAAGGTACTGTCGTGTTTGAAGGTAGACAAATCTCCAGGGCCTGATCTGATATATCCGAGGACATTGCAGGAAACTAGAGAGGAAATTGCGGGAGCCCCGATTGAAATTTACGAGTCGTCCTTAAATACAGGAGAGGTGCCGGAAGACTGGAGGGTGGCAAATGTTGTGCCTCTTTTCAAGAAAGGCTGCAGAGAAAATGTTGGGAACTATAGGCCGGTGAGCTTAACATCGGTAGTTGGTAAATTACTGGAGATTATTCTGTGGGATAGGATAAACAGGCATTTGGATGGGCAAGGGCTGATTAGGGATAGTCAGCATGGTTTTGTACGAGGGAGGCGGTGTCTCACTAATCTGATTGATTTTTTTGAAGACGTGACCAAAAAGGTTGATGAAGGCAGAGTTGTAGATGTTGTGTACATGGACTTCAGTAAGGCGTTCGACAAGGTTCCGCATGGTAGGCTGCTCTGGAAGGTTAGATCACATGGGATCCTGAATGGATAGCAAATTGGCTCCATGGAAGGAAGCAGAGGGTAACGATGGAAGGTTGCTTCTCAGACTGGAAGCCTGTGACTAGTGGCGTACCTCAGTGTTCAGTGCTGGGCCCGTTACTGTTTGTCATCTACATCAATGATTTGGAAGAGAACATACAGGGCAAGATTAGCAAGTTTACTGATGATAAAGTGAGTGGTTTTGCAGAGAGTGAAGATGGTTGTGAAGATTACAGCAGGATCTGGATTGATTGGTCAGGTGGACGGAAGAATGGTTGATGGAATTTAATACAGAGAAGTGTGAGGTGTTGCATTTTGGGATGTCGAACAAGGGCAGGACCTACACAGTAAATGGTAGGCCTCTGGGTAGTGCTGTACAGCAAAGGGATCTAGGAGTACAGGTGCATGGTTCCTTGAAGGTCGAGTCGCAGGTAGATAAGGTGGTCAAAAAGGCTTTTTGCACTTTGGCCTTCATCAGTCAGAGGATTGAGTATAGAAGTTGGGAGGTCATGTTGCAGTTGTATAAGACGTTGGTGAGACCGCATTTAGAATATTGTGTTCAGTTCTGGGCACCATGTTATAGGAACTATATTGTCAAGCTTGAAAGGGTTCTGAAAATATTTACGAGGATGTTGCCAGGACTAGAGGGTGTGAGCTATAGGGAGAGGATGAGTAGGCTGGGTCTCTATTCCATGGAGTGCAGGAGGATGTGGGGAGATCTTGTAGAGGTGTACAGAATCATGAGAGGAATAGATCGGGTTGATGCACAGAGTCTTTTGCCCAGAGTCGGGGAATCGAGGACCAGAGGACATAGGTTCAAGGTGAAGGGGAAAAGATTTAATAGGAATCCAAGGCGTAACCTTTTCACACAAAGGATGGTGAGTGTATGGAACAAGCTGCCAGATGAGGTAGTTGAGGCTGGGGCTCTCCCGTCGTCCAAGAAACAGTTAGACAGATACATGGATAGGACAGGTTTGGAGGGATATGGACCATGCGCAGGCAGGTGGGACCAGTGTTGCTGGGACAATAGACAATAGGTGCAGGAGTCGGCCATTCAATGTGATCATGGCTGATCATCCCCAATCAGTACCCCGTTCCTGCCTTCGCCCTATATCACCTGACTCCGCTATCTTTAAGAGCCCTATCTAGCTCTCTCTTGAAAGTATCCAGAGAACCAGCTTCCATCGCCCTCTAAGGCAGAGAATTCCACAGACTCACAACTCTCTTTGAGAAAAAGTGTTTCCTCGTCTCCGTTCTAAATGGCTTACCCCTTATTCTAAACTGTTGCCCCTGGTTCTGGACTTCCCCAACATTGGGAACATGTTTCCTGCCTCTAGTGTGTCCAAACCCTTAACAATCTTATATGTTTCAATAAGATATATATGTTTCAATAAGATACCCTCTCATCCTTCTAAACTACAGAGTGTACAAGCCCAGCCGCTCCATTCTCTCAGCATTTGACAGTCCCGCCATCCCGGGAATTAACCTTGTAAACCTACGCTTTTGTCCCTCAATAGCAAGAATGTCCTTCCTCAAATGAGGGGACCAAAACTGCACACAATACTCCAGGTGTGGCCTCACTAGGGCTCTGTACAACTGCAGAAGGACCTCTTTGCTCCTATACTCGACTCCTCTTGTTATAAAGGCCAACATGCCATTCGCTTTCTTCCCTGGCTGCTGTACCTGCATGCTTACTTTCATAGACTGATGAAGAAGGACCCCCAGATCCCGTTGTACTTCCCCTTTTCCCAACTTGACGCCATTTAGATAATAATCTGCCTTCCTGTTTTTTATACCAAAGTGGTAACCTCACATTTATCCACATTAAACTTCATCTGCCATGCAACTGCCCACTCACCCAACCTGTCCAAGTCACCCTGCATTCTCACAGCATCCACCTCACAGTTTACACTGTCACCCAGCTTTGTGTCATCTGCAAATTTGCTAATGTTACTTTGAATCCCTTCATCCAAATCATTGATGGATATTGCAAATAGCTGTGGTCCCAGCACCGAGCCTTGCGGTACCCCACTAGTCACTGCCTGCCATTCTGAAAGGGACCCGTTAATCTCTATCAATGGGGACAGTGTGAAGAGAGTGTCCAGCTTTAGGTTTCTGGGCACACACATTTCGGAGGACCTCACATGGTCCACCAACACCGCTGCGCTGGTCAAGAAGGCACAGCAATGACTGTTCTTCCTAAGAACATTGAAAAAGACTGGTCTGCCCCAACAGCTGCTGACAACCTTCTACCGCTGCACCACAGAGAGCATTCTAACACATGGCATTTCTGTGTGGTATCTCAGCTGCACGGAGGCGGAGAGGAGAGCTCTTCAACGCGTCGTCCACAGGGCGCAGAAGATTATTGGGACACAACTACCAGCCTTGGAGGGCATCTACTACACACGGTGCCTCAGGATGGCTGTCAGCATCCACAAAGACTCCTCACACCCTTGTAATAGTCTATTCGAACTCCTACTTTCCGGCAGACGTTACAAGGCCTTCTATGCCCGCACCTCCAGACTCAGGAACTGCTTCATCCCCAGAGGTATCGTTGCTCTGAACCGGCCCTGCTGAGTGCCCCCCCCCTTCCCCCACTACATCGACCCGGCACAGACATATTTGCACTTTAGACTGTTTTACTGTTTATTTAAAAAAAATTATAAACCATGTTTCTCGGGGTACCTAAATTTTATTAGTTGTTTAAGTTATGACATCGGATGGAAGCTGCATACCAAATCTCGTTGCACCTATGTGCAATGACAATGAAATATATTATTATTATTACTCTTAGTTTCCTGTCTGCCAACCAATTTTCTATCCATGTCAGCACTCTACCCCCATTGTTGGCCGGAGTGGGCGAGTTGTTTCCACACTTGCTTTCTGAGCAAGAGGCATGTCATCAGTTCACTATCTGGCATCTGCTCTTCATACACTATGTTGTATTCACTCACCTCTTAACTCACCTGATGAATTGCTGGTTGTGATGTTCAACATCTGTGTTTCATGAATTTCCCCATGGTAATTAATATGAAAGCAGTAGCAATGTCAAAAATACTCACTAAAAGTCTACATCATTAAGGAAGGCTGAGACAAAGTTTATCACTCGGTTACTTCAATTTGTGTCTTACCAAATCTGGATGTGAAAATCAGCAAGGTTTATACGTGTCAACTTTGGCAAGCTCGGCTTGTATGTGTTTTTTTTATTTTTTATTTTAAATTTTTTTTTTATTAGAAGTATTGTACAGTACAGTGATCTCCAATAAACATAAGGTTATACTTTTCTTGTACCACTTCTTATTTTAAACTTTAATAAGAGAAAGGATAGAAAGAGTTAGTAAAGATAGTAAGTGAGTGATTGAAAGAATGGTCCAGGAACACCCATATGGACCTAAACCACGAGAAATAGTTTTTTAAAAAAAGGGAAAAACCAAAAGCAGGAAAAAGAAAAAAGAAAAAGTAAGATAAGATAGGACAATATAAAAGGGATGTACCTACTTCATATCTTTACTCACCCCTCGCCAGGTCCTGAAACCGTTTATTATCAACATTTTGTTGCACCCTATATTTGTAATAAGTCGATAAATGGAGACCAAATCTTTTGGAATTGGTCTGGTTTACCTGCTAAGAGGAATCTCATATCTTCTAGGTGTAACAGTTCCGACATATTAGAAATCCACATTTTTGTCGTTGGTGTGGGAGCGTTTTTCCAAAATTTCAGTATAAGTTTTTTTGCCGTTATTAAGCCATAATTAAGAAAGCTCCTTTGAAACGAAGTCAGCTCCAAATCGGCTTCGATTGTTCCAAAAAATGATCAGTTCTGCATTCGGTTTCAGTTTTATCTTAAATAATTTCGTGAAAATGTCAAAGATTTCATTCAAAACTTTTTGGATTTTTATACAAAAAACAAAAGAATGTGCTATAGTTGCTTCTTGGGTTAGACATTTATCACAGATAGAAGAGACATTTGGGTAAAATTTACTTAATTTAGCTTTTGTAAAATTTTAAATTGAATTAGAGTATGTCTTACGTTAATCGAGCATTTATGCACATATAATAGATGTTTATCCCAACTCTCTTTCGAGATTTTTATAGCTAGTTCTTGTTCCCAATCTCTTCTAATCCTATCAGATGATGGAATTTCTATGTTTAAAATGGTATTATACAGGTATGATATTAAATTAGTTGATTCCGCTTTTATATTCATTATCTCGTCTGATAGGTCTGGAGACATATTTTGATATTCTCGTGTATATTTTTTCAAATAGTCACGTATTTGAAAATATTTAAAATATTGATTACTACTCAAGTTACATTTAAGTTGTAGTTGGTGAAATGTTAAAAAACTTCCATTATCATACATATCTCCAAAAGTTTTAATTCCTAATCTATCCCAGTTTTTAAAAGATTTATCTATCATAGAAGGTATGAACGTAGGGTTATTCATTATAGGTGAGAGAAGCGATAGATTTCTTAATTTTAAAGTTAATTTTATTTGTTTCCAAATTCTAATTGTACTATGAATAATTGGATTTTTACTGTATATTCTATTCTTCATTTTTGTTGGTGAGAGAAGGATCGCTCCTATATTAAAAGGGGAACAATCCTCTCTCTCCATTACTATCCAATCCAGCTGCTGGGCTGAATTGTCCAACAGGTGAATCATATTTTTGACATTTGTGGCCCAGTAATAATATAAAAAATGAGGGAGTGATAATCCGCCAGATTCTTTAGGTTTGCACAGATCTCGGCTTGTATGTGAGGAACAGCAAGATACCAACTGTAAACATAGGCTCTCCCAGTGGCTCAGCACTTCAACTCCCCCTCCCATTCCATATCCGACCTCTCTGTCCTGGGCCTCCTCCATGGCCAGAGTGAGCTACACCGGAAATTGGAGGAACAGCACCTCATATTCCGCTTGGGCAGTCTGCATCCCGGTGGCCTGAACATTGAATTCTCCCAATTCCGTTAGCCCTTGCTGTCTCCTCCCCTTCCTAGCTCTTCCTCAGCCCTCGGGCTCCTCCTCCTCCTTTTTCCTTTCTTCTCCCCCCCCCCCCCCAACCTCCCAGTCTGAAGAAGGGTTTTGGCCCGAAACGTTGCCTATTTCCTTCGCTCCATAGATGCTGCTGTACCCGCTGAGTTTCTCCAGCACTTTTGTCTACCTTTGATTTTCCAGCATCTGCAGTTCCTTCTTAAACACTCTCACTCTTGTGTTCACCGTATCTCTTATGTAGCTATGAAAGCTGCATCATGTACTCCAAGCAGGAATGGAAATTGAACAGTTTGCACCTTTTCCTCGAAAGAAAGATTTTTTGAGTCACTTGAGACCAGTGGGGGAATCCTTGTGACACCTGGCCTCAAATCTATACAGACTATGCTGTAAAACTGGCAACTTTGCTGACTGGGTCAATGGAGCACCAGCCTTAAGACTATCTGCCAAATCCTATGATCTGGCCGACTGTAAAACTAACCACGATGAAGGGGAAGGCCAAAGCTCTGACATAATGACCAAACTCTTGAAAAATTCAGCATTCCCTCTGAAAATTGGGAGCATCCTGCTCAAGTCCCTTGGCCTGGAGAAGTTTAGTCCGATGCAATCCTGGTCGGGTGGTCTGATGCAATCACTATGAAAATCCACCAGAGGGCTCAAACTGAGGCCCCTGGGCGAGCCAGTATTATGCTTCAACTTCCTTGCGACAAATGGGCCACTTGCCTCTGTGGGAAAGCTTGTTGCCCAACAAGCCTGGACCGAGCTTCTCCAGGCCAAGTTACTTAAGCAGAATTCTCTAAACACTGCTTTTATCCCATTGCTTAGCATCACCTGGGCAGCACAGTGATGCAGCGGTAGAGTTGCTGCCTTACAGCGCCAGAGACCTGGGTTCAATCCGGATTTGTCTGTACGTTCTCCCAGTGACCTGCGTGCGTTATCTCCGGTTTCCTCCCACACTCCAAAGACGTACAGTTTTGTAAGTTAATTGGCTTGGTATAATTGTAAATTGTCCCTGGTGTAAGTGTGTGGGGATCGCTGGTCGGCATGGATTTGGTTGGCCGAAAAGCCTGTTTCTGCGCTGTATCTCTAAACTGAACTAAATCTGACTGGGTGACTTTGTTGCATCTCCCTTCATGTCGAGTTGTTGGATGGACTTGTGCACCATTGGCAGTTGGGAAATTTCAAATACAGGATGTACAGAGAGAAAGCAAGATGTATTTTGCTGAGAATTCTTGGATTTTTGGCTAAACTGAACCTTAATGGGAGCCAAATGATAAAACGATTAAAATCTGAAATAAAATCACAGACTGGAGAGATTGCAAGAAATGTAGAGAAGTTGCAATTATAGCTTTGTTTGCAGTGACAAAACATCCAGAAATGATGCAAGTACTTTTGTATTATAGGTTCATAAATTATAGGAGCAGAATTAGGCCGTTCGACCCATCAAGTCTACTCTGCCATTCAATAATGGCTGACCTAACTTTCCCTCTCAACCCCATTCTCCTGCCTTCTCCCCATAACCCCTGACACCCTCACAGGTAAAAACATTAGAGTAGACTATCTGGCCCCTTAGGACTGCTCTGCCACTCATCAAGATCATGGCTGATCTACTTCAGTGCCATTTCCCTGCACTATTCCCATATCCCTTGCTTCCCTTAATATCCCACACTTTTGCTCTCGACCCCTCTTGCCCTGGACAAAGCAAGGACAAAATTCCCCTGGCGCTTACTTTCAACCCCAACACCTGCCACGTTCAACACGTCACCCATCGCAATCTCTCCAACAAGATTCCAACACCAAAGACAGACACGAAATGCTGGAGTAACTCGGCGGGACAGGCAGCATCTCTGGAGAGAAGCAATGGGTGATGTTTCGGATCGAGACCCTTCTTCAGTCTGAACAATGGAGAACCCGGCATGAGGGGACCGCTGTGGGGTGGGGGGGGGGGAGAACAAAGGTGGACCTTGTGATGGATACTTTGTAACTTTGTCAGCACCCTTTATGGGGCAACTAGGGAATACATACCTTGGGAATGCAAGCAAAGAATTTCACTGACTTGTCACATGTGACGATAAAGTATTCATTCACCTTCCCATGCAGTTAACATTTGTCTTTTCACCTCTTCCCTTCACACCATCAAACGATCCAAACGGTCTTTCCAGGTGAAGCAGCGACTCGCTTGCACTTCATCCAATTTAGAACATTGCATATGGTGTTCACAATGTTGTCTTCTCTACATTGGAGAAACTAACTTGTTTTTCACTCTTTCCCAATTCTGACGAAAGTTCCCAGACTTGAGACGTTTCCCAGACTCTTTCTCCCTGCAGAGTTGCTTCCCTACCTGCTGCATTTTTCCAACAATTTCTGTTTTTATTACAATTTCATCCGTTGGCTTTGAGATCACTTAACTCTGTCTATTGCATGCCACAACGGGTATTGGGATGGAAACCAAAGCATAATTTAAAGTAATGTTACATTAGCGTTTTAAAAGAATGTAAAAGACCATGGTCAAAATGTAATGAGTGAAAAACAGTGGTGCCGGGATTGGAATTTTTGGTACTTTGGGGTTCAGCGTCAGTAACTACAATAGTGCAGCATGGATAGCAGAAGATCAGCTGTATCGTGGCCCAGCACTTGTTTTTGAGCTGTCGTACACTAGGCACTCATTAGTATGACATGTCAGTGACTTGAGTCCTACATCTTTCTGCCCTCCAAAGACATTGCCAGTTTAGTGTCGAATTCTGGGCTGTGATTGTCAGAGAAAAAAATTAAGCAGAAGTAAAATTAGCGTTGTCATTGGGATATTAATGAGTAGAATGTTTTCACATCCATGCATTGCTGGATTTATTCATTTGTTTTAAATATATATACTGGTGGCTGTGTAGGATACAGTTTTAGACACTTTCCTGTGTTTGCACTGAACATTAGATAGTAACATAGAAAATAGGTGCAGGAGTAGGCCATTCGGCCCCTCGAGCCATCCATTCCATATGATGATGGCTGATCATCCAAAATCAGTCCCCGTTCCTGCTTTCTCCCCGTATCCCTTGATAAGAGCTATATCTAATTCTCTCTTGAATACATCTCATCTCCATCTTCAATGAGCATCCCCAACAAGAATAAATCTAACCGCCACTAGGTGGTTAACAGCGTTACTAATTGCCATGCAGCCCCACCATTCTATACAGTGTAGAAACAGGCCCAACTTGCCCACACCAGCCAACAGGTCCTGTATATACTAGTCAACACATTTGTATAGCGTCATATCGTTGGAGATATTACAACTTTCAACTTAATAATGGTCAAATAAATATTCTAATCCATAATTCAGCTGCCCAGAATAACTGCTTCCTGTGCTATAAAGGGTTGAGATGCAATGATCTCATACAAGGAATTTATAAACCACTAAGATTGATGAACACATCCAATTAAATGATCTGCCATATCAATGAAGCTCCGACTGAGGTTGAATTCAAAATCCAAATGTTGGCTTCCAGGCTATTAATTTGGCTCAGGCTTACTTGGAACATGGCCCAGGTTTAAGAGTTCCAGCTCTAGAGAGCTGAGTTAGTTAGATCTAAAAGACTGCGGTTTGAAATTGACACTGCATTTCTTTGCTCCATCGGATCAGGTGTCACGGGAAAATGGAGGACTTCAACTTGCACTACAGATTCCTAAATTGGAGGAGAAGAATAAGAGAAATAAGAGAAGTACGTGCAGTACGTCATCAAGAGAGGTACAAGCGCATTCTTGTTGATGGAGATATACTGAGGTAATGTTTCTGTGGAACTGCTTCAATGATCTGCTTAAATGTATGTGTGTTAGTAGTAAAACTTCTATAATCCATGGTAGAAAGGTTCACCCAAAGTGCAGACTAGATACTGAAGTCAAGCTATAAATTAGCTTGCTAGTTCTGTGGATGTTATTAGAATGGGGCAAATGCACCTTTTTCATAGAAAACGGAATTAAGCCATGTTTCTCTGCATTTTTGTTTCATCCTTGCAAACACTGCTGTGTGTTGGTACTTTGCCATAGATGGCTGTACTTGAGTACCGAGACGAAGTGTCTCTGCA
The DNA here is from genome assembly GCA_038087875.1 of Malacoraja senta. NCBI lineage: Eukaryota > Metazoa > Chordata > Chondrichthyes > Rajiformes > Rajidae > Malacoraja > Malacoraja senta. The sequence continues at coordinate 6,504,549 of CM075998.1, forward strand.
GTGCTTTGGCAAGCTGTTTTACTGTGGAGCTAAGAAAGAGTTTCTGCAGAGGAAGAATCAAGGGTAGGTTCCAAATTAACACCAAAAATCACAAAGCTAATGCATTTTGGATTGCCACCAGAGCTACATGTAAATTGTCTTGGGGTTAAACAGATTGCACAGTTGCAAGTGTGGCTCAGAGAAGGGTACAAAAGTTCTGTTTCACGGGGAACTTGCATCAGTATTGAGGAAAGAGGAAGCTGTTTCCTTGGGTCAAGCTTCACTTAGAAACTTGGGACCAGTCCTCTGGGGAAATGAAACACAGAATAGACAAAGTAATACCGCGGTTTAGTGATATGGGTAATTCCAACCGAATGTCTAGTGTGTAATAGTTTCACAGCAAATAGGGTTAAACTGGGGAAAAATATAAATCACAATTAACAGGATGTGAGTGTAACAAACCTATACAAATAAGTGGGTTTGATCTTGTCATTATAAAGATGTGATGAAGGCTGAACCAAATGTTTCTGAGAACTTAACATTTCAAAAAGACAGGCAGAATTGAAGAGGAGGAACGGGTAGATTTGATAATAAAGGATGACATTAGTATTGAAATGAGAAAGCCTCTTGGCTTGATCGAAACTATTTGGATGAAGATAAGAAATAACATGGGGCAGAAAACACTGATGGGAATAGCTGATAGGCCACCTATTAGTACCTGTAATATTTGGCAGAGTAACAATTAAGAAGTAACGGTCTTGATTAAAAGAAAAGGTAATGCAATAATCATTGGTGAATTTAACCTTTATAAAGACCAGGGAAATGAAATTAGTAAAGGTAGTCCTGAGGATGGATTCATGGAATGTATTGAGACAGTTTTCTTCCAAATGCATGTTGTAGAACCAACTAGGGAACAGGCTAGTTTAGATCTGGTTGTGCAGTGAGACAGGGTTAATTAGTAATCTCATATTAAAGGAGTCTCAATTTTAAAGTGATAGTTTGGAACAAGTTTATATCTTCAATAAAGGCAGTCGTATAGGTATGACGGGTAAGGTAGTTTGAGAAATTTAAATTAAACGTATGAAGGTAAAATAGCAGGGTAGGCATTTAAAGAAATACTTAATAATTCTCAAAAGGACACAAGTTGCTGAAGTAACATAGAAACATAGAAAATAGGTGCAGGAGTAGGCCATTCGGCCCTTTGAGCCTGCACCGCCATTCAATATGATCATGGCTGATCATCCAACTCAGTATCCTGTACCTGCTTTCTCTCCATACCCCCTGATCCCTTTAGCCACAAGGGCCACATCTAACTCCCTCTTAAATATAGCCAATGAACTGGCCTCAACTACCCTCTGTGGCAGAGAGTTCCAGAGATTCACCACTCACTGTGTAAAAAATGTTTTTCTCATCTCAGTCCTAAAAGATTTCCCCTTTATCCTTAAACTGTGACCTCTTGTTCTGGATTTCCCCAACATCGGGAACAATCTTCCTGCATCTAGCCTGTCCAACCCCTTAAGAATTTTGTAAGTTTCTATAAGATCCCCCCTCAATCTTCTAAATTCCAGCGAGTACAAGCCGAGTCTATCCAGTCTTTCCTCATATGAAAGTCCTGACATCCCGGGAATCAGTCTGGTGAACCTTCTCTGTACTCCCTCTATGGCAAGAATGTCCTTCCTCAGATTAGGAGACCAAAACTGTACGCAATACTCCAGGTGTGGTCTCACCAAGACCCTGTACAACTGCAGTAGAACCTCCCTGCTCCTATACTCAAATCCTTTTGCTATGAATGCTAACATACCATTCGCTTTCTTCACTGCCTGCTGCACCTGCATGCCCACTTTCAATGACTGGTGTACCATGACACCCAGGTCTTGTTCCTAATCGGCCACCATTCAGGTAATAGTCTACTTTCCTGTTTTTGCCACCAAAGTGGACAACCTCACATTTATCCACATTATACTGCATCTGCCATGCATTTGCCCACTCACCCAGCCTATCCAAGTCTCCTAGCACCCTCCTCACAGCTAACACTGCCCCCCAGCTTCGTGTCATCCGCAAACTTGGAGATGTTGCATTCAATTCCCTCGTCCAAATCATTAATATATATTGTAAATAGCTGGGGTACCAGCACTGAGCCTTGCGGTACCCCACTAGTCACTGCCTGCCATTCTGAAAAGGACCCGTTTACTCCTACTCTTTGCTTCCTGTCTGCCAGCCAGTTCTCTATCCGCATCAATACTGAACCCCCAACACCGTGTGCTTTAAGTTTGTATATTAATCTCTTATGTGGGACCTTGTCGAAAGCCTTCTGAAAGTCCAGATATAACACATCCACTGGTTCTCCCTTATCCACTCTACTAGTTACATCCTCGAAAAATTCTATAAGATTCGTCAGACATGATTTACCTTTCATAAATCCATGCTGACTTTGTCCAATGATTTCACCATTTTCCAAATGTGCTGCTATCCCATCTTTAATAACTGACTCTAGCAGTTTCCCCAATGTTAGACTAACTGGTCTGTAATTCCCCGTTTTCTCTCTCCCTCCCTTTTTAAAAAGTGGGGTTACATTAGCTACCCTCCAATCCTCAGGAACTACTCCAGAATCTAAAGAGTTTTGAAAAATTATCACGAATGCATCCACTATTTCTGGGGCTACTTCCTTAAGTACTCTGGGATGCAGCCTATCTGGCCCTGGGGATTTATCGGCCTTTAATCCATTCAATTTACCTAACACCACTTCCCGGCTAACCTGGATTTCACTCAGTTCCTCCATCTCATTTGACCCCCGGTCCCCTGCTATTTCTGGCAGATTAATTAAGTCTTCCTTAGTGAAGACAGAACCAAAGTAGTTATTCAATTGGTCTGCCATGTCCTTGTTCCCCATGATCAATTCACCTGTTTCTGACTGCAAGGGACCTACATTTGTTTTAACTAATCTTTTTCTCTTCACATATCTATAAAAACTTTTGCAGTCAGTTTTTATGTTCCCTGACAGTTTTCTTTCATAATCTATTTTATCTTTCCTAATTAAACCCTTTGTCCTCCTCTGCTGGACTCTGAACTTCTCCCAGTCCTCTGGTAGGCTGATTTTTCTGGCTAATTTGTATGCTTCATCTTTTGCTTTGATACTATCCCTGATTTCCCTTGTTATCCACGGATGCACTGCCTTCCCTGATTTATTCTTTTGTCAAACTGGGATGAACAATTGTTGTAGTTCATCCATGCAGCCTTTAAATGCCTTCCATTGCATATCCACCGTCAACCCTTTAAGAATCAATTGCCAGTCTATCTTGGCCAATTCCCGTCTCATACCCTCAAAGTTACCTTTCTTTAAGTTCAGATCCCTTGTTTCTGAATTAATTATGTCACTCTCCATCCTAATGAAGAACTCAACCATATTATGGTCACTCTTGCCCAAGGGGCCACGCACAACAAGACTGCTAACTAACCCTTCCTTATTACTCAATTCCCAGTCTAGAATAGCCTGCTCTCTCGTTGGTTCCTCTACATGTTGATTTAGAAAACTATCCCGCATACATTCCAAGAAATCCTCTTCCTCAGCACCCCTGCCAATTTGATTCACCCAATCTATATGTAGATTGAAGTCACCCATTATAACTGTTTTACCTTTGTTGCACGCATTTCTAATTTCCTGTTTGATGCCATCCCCAACTCCACTACTACTGTTAGGTGGCCTGTACACAACTCCCACTAGCGTTTTCTGCCCCTTAGTGTTTTGCAGCTATACCTATATCGATTCCACATTCTCCAAGCTAATGTCCTTCCTTTCCACTGCGTTAATCTCCTCTCTAACCCGCAATGCTACCCCACCTCCTTTTCCTTTCTCTCTATCCCTCCTGAATATTGAATATCCCTGGATGTTCAGCTCCCAGCCTTGGTCACCCTGGAGCCATGTCTCCGTGATCCCAACTATATCATAATCATTAATAGCTATCTGCACATTCAACTCATCCACCTTATTACGAATGCTCCTTGCATTGAGACACAAAGCCTTCAGGCTTGTTTTTACAACACTCTTACCCCTTATACAATCATGTTGAAAAATGGCCCTTTTTGATTTTTGCCCTGGATTTGTCTGCCTACCACTTTTACTTTTCACCTTGCTACCTATTGCTTCTACCCTCATTTTACACCCCTCTCTCTGCTCACACATTTAAGAAACCCACCACCTCTTATTCTCTGTTTATTATCTTTTTCTTCTTTCCCCACTACATGTTGGGTCTGAGTGCTTCCCTTCTCTGCCTCCTGCCTCACACACTGTCTAATAGCATTCTCTATTTGAGTCCCTCCCCCCAACCGTTCTAGTTTAAAGTCTCCCCAGTAGCCTTTGCTCAGCCTAACTCAGCGGGTCAGGCAGCATCTCTGTACTTGTTCTCACCTAGCCCACAGCTAACAATGGCCTGTTTCCTTTATCATCGTTACTATTTTGCATATCTTTCATTGATGTGTTCTATATCTCTCCACATCACCGACTATATCTCTCGTTTCCCTTTCCCCTGACTCTCAGTCTGAAGAAGGGTCTCGACCGGAAACGTCACGTCGCTTATTCCTTTACTCCGTTGAGTTACTCCAGCTTTTTGTGTCTACCTTTAAACCAGCATCTGCAGTTCTTTCCTACATATCTGTGAAGAACATGGATAGGTGACATTTCAGGGCTTTGTGTCATTTTGTGCATTAACCAGCATATGCAGTTCTTTGTTTCTACCTAATAATTCTCATTATGATGTGTCTGTGGATGCTAAACTTAAGGTATTAGATAGAAGGGAAAGACTTGTAATGCTCTTAAGAAGTCGTCAGATAAAAGGTTGCAGTACAAGGTAAAAAATATTTACGGGTTCTATGTTAACGTATACCCATGTAATAATCTTGCGTTAAATATACAAAAACAGATGTGAAATAGTCTGTTTCCTCATTGGACCACAACATGTAGTTCTTAGAAACTGTCTTAAATGCATTCCATGAATTTGTCCTCAGGACAACCTTTATTAAGATAAAGAAAGCAAAATAGTCTTAAACATGTCATTGTCGTGTTGGCAAGCTGTAACTAGCAGGGGTGCCAGGGATCGCCATCTATATTAATGACGTAGTTGAAGGGACCAAGTGATAATTGATCCAACATTTCTGCTGCTTCGTAGGTAGGTGGAAAAGTGAGTTGTGAGCAGAAGACAAAATCTGCTGAGGAATATAGAATGAGCAAAATTAGGACAGATGAAGCATAAATAGGGAAATATTAGTTTATCCAATTCAGTAGGTTGAATAGAAACTCAGAGTATTTTAGTGTTGAGGTTTTGGGGAGGATGTTGAGGTTTTGGAGAGGGTGCATAAGAAATTTACCACACCGTTGCCTGGATTGGAGGGTAATAGCTATAAGGAAAACTTGGATTATTTCCTCTGACGTGCCCGAGGCTGAAGGGAGACCTGATAGAAATATATAAAACTGTGAGAGGCATAGATAGGGTAGAGAGTCAGAACCTTTTTTCCAGGGTAGAAATGTCAAAGACTAGAGGGTATAGCTTTAAGGTGAGAGGGACAACATTTAAAAGAGATGTGTGGGGCAAGGTTTTACACAGAGTGGTGGGTGCCTGAAAACGATAGTGGCATTTGAGGCTTTTAGTTTGGCACCCGGATATGGAGGGATGTGAATTAAGTGCAGGCAAAGGAGTTTAACTTGGCATCACATAGGGCTGTAGGGCCTGTTCCTGTGCTGTGGGCCGAAGGGCCTGTTCCCGTGCTGTGCTGTTCTATGTCTTGAGGAAGGTCTGAGCAGAAAAGGCTCTGGAATTTAGAATTAGGAGTTGTATCTCAATAAAACATGCTTGTCAGAGCAGGTGCTGTGAGGATGTTTTCCTTAAACATGTATATGGACCAGAGGGTCAGGGCCATTTAAGTCTGAGGTGAGGGTGGGATATTGTGGTTTGTGAAATTTTGGCATTCTCTTCACAAATGACTGTGGATGCTGTATATTCAAGGGTGAGATAGTCTTTTACAATATTGTGCATTACAGGGTTCTAGGAATCAGGCAGGAAAATGGAGTTGAAGCCAAAGCTCAGATCTGCAATGATTATGTCGAATGGCAGAGCAGATCCTCTACATCTGCAGGTCTGGGTCTGAAGAAGGGTCTCATAGAAACATAGAAAATAGGTGCAGGAGGAGGCCGTTCGGCCCTTCGAGCCAACACCGCCATTCATTGTGATCATGGCTGATTGTCCCCAATCAATAACCCGTGCCTGCCTTCTCCTCATATCCCTTGATTCCACTGGCTCCTAGAGCTCTATCTAACTCTCTCTTAAATCCATCCAGTGACTTGGCCTCCACTGCCCTCTGTGGCAGGGAATTCCACAAATTCACAACTCTCTGGGTGAAAATGTTTTTTCTCACCCCAGTCCTAAATGTCCTCCCCTTTATTCTAAGACTGTGGCCCCTGGTTCTGTACTCGCCCAACATTGGGAACATTTTTCCTGCATCTAGCCTGTCCAGTCCTTTTATAATTTTATATGTTTCTCTAAGATCCCCCCCTCATCCTTCTAAACTCCAGTGAATACAAGCCTAGCCTTTTCAATCTTTCCTCATATGACAGTCCCGCCATCCCAGGAATCAATCTCGTCAACCTACGCTGCACTGCCTCAATCACAAGGATGTCCTTCCTCAAATTAGGAGACCAAAACTGTACACAATACTCCAGATGTGGTCTCACCAGAACCCTATACAACTGCAGAAGAACTTCTTTACTCCTATACTGAAATCCTCTTGTTATGAAGGCCAACATTCCATTAGCTTTCTTCACTGCCTGCTGTACCTGTAAGCCAACTTTCAGTGACCGGTGTACAAGGACACCCAGGTCTCGCTGTACCTCCCCCTTACCTAACCTAACCGCATTGAGATAATAATCTGGCCCCTTGTTTTTGCCATGACCCGAAACGTCGCCTATTCCTTCTCTCCATAGATGCTGCCTCACCCGCTGAGTTACTCCAGCTTTTTTGTCTACCCTCTACATCTGCTGTTTTCATTCAGAGACCCGCACAATTGCACCTGAAAGTTCCAAGACTTTCATTAAGTTCTCATCAGTACTACGGTAAATGGAGATTTTGCCAGTTAGTTAGGGCAACCTTGCCCTTATCTGGTATCTAGGTTCGATACCTTTGAAATAGCAACACACCCTATTATGGAAGTTATTGAACTACCTGAGAGTGTGAAAAGCTGATGGCCCATTTATAATCATTCTGCATTTGTGGATACATTACATTCTTTAAACTGGTGGGTGCTGCAAATACATTTATTTACCTTCAAGTTGGCTCCTAGGTGGTTGGAAATGAATGATTGTGGCAGTGCATTGTAATGGTACTTGGGACACATTGATGCAGCTGGTAAAACATTGTAAAAGGACAACTGTCGCATCTGGTTTTTGTGATTGAGCCAGTGGGCTGTGAAGATACCCTAGCAGGGATGAAAGTGGAACAACAATGGCAGGTATTTCTGGGAATAATACAGAAGGTGCAGGATCAGTTCATTCCAAAGAGGAAGAAAGATTCCAAGGGCAGTAAGGGGCGACTGTGGCTGACAAGGGAAGTCAGGGACAATGTAAAAATAAAAGAGAAGTATAACATACCAAATATGTCAGAGGATTGGGTAACTTTTAAAGAGCAACAGAAGATAACTAAAAAGGCAATACGGGGAGAAAAGATGAGCTATGAAGATAAGCTAGCCAAGAATATAAAGGCTAGTAAAAGCTTCTTTAGGTGTGTGAAGAGGAAAAATTAGTTAAGACCAAAGTTGGACCCTTGAAGATTGAAAAGGGGGAATTTATAATGGGGAACAAGGAAATGGCAGACGAGTTGAACAGGTACTTTGGATCCGTCTTCACTAAGGAGGACACAAACAATCTTCCTGATGTACTATTGGCCAGAGGATCTGGGGTGACAGAGGAACTGAAGGAAATGAACATTAGGCAGGAAATGGTGTTGGGTAGACTGATGGGACTGAAGGCTGAGAAATCCCAAGGGCCTGATGGTCTGCATCCCAGGGTACTTAAGGAAGTGGCTCTAGAAATCGTGGATGCATTGGTGATCATTTTCCAATGTTCTATAAATTCAGGATCAGTTCCTGTGGATTGGAGGGTAGCTAATGGTATCTCACTTTTTAAGAAAGGCGGGAGAGAGAAAACAGGGAATTTTAGACCAGTTAGCCTGACATCGGTGGTGGGGAAGATGCTGGAGTCAATTATAAACGATGAAATAGCAGCACATTTGGATAGCAATAACAGGATTATTGGATTTACGAAGGGGAAATCATGCTTGACTAATCATCTGGAATTTTTTGAGGATGTAGCTGGGAAAATGGACAAGGCAGAGCCAGTGGATGTAGTGTACCTGGCCTTTCAGAAAGCATTTGATAAGGTCTCACATAGGAGATTAGTGGGCAAAATTAAGGCACACGGTATTGGGAGTAGAGTGCTGACATGGATAGAAAATTGGTTGGCAGACAGGAAACAAAGAGTAGCGATTAACGGGTCCCTTTCAGAATGGCAGGCAGTGACTTGTGGGGTACCGCAAGGCTCGGTGCTGGGACTGCAGCTATTTACAAAATATATTAATGATTTAGATGAAGGGATTAAAAGTAACATTAGCAAATTTTCAGATGACACAAAGCTGGGTGGCAGTGTGAACTGTGAGGAGGATGCTATGAGGATGCAGGGTGTCTTGGATAGGTTGGGGGAGTGGGCATGGCAGATGCAGTTTAATGTGGTTAAATATGAGGTTATCCACTTTCGTGGCAAAAACAGGAAGGCATATTATTATGTAAATGGTGTCAAGTTGGGAAAAGGGGAAGTACAACGGGATCTGGGGTCCTTGTTCATCAGTCATTGAAAGTAAGCATGCAGGTACAGCAGGCAGTTGAGAAAGCGAATGGCATGTTGGCCTTCATAACAAGAGGAGTTGAGTATAGGAGCAAAGAGGTCCTTCTGCAGTTGTACAGAGCCCTAGTGAGACCTCACCTGGAGTATTGTGTGCAGTTTTAGTCTCCAAACTTGAGGAAGGACATTCTTGCTATTGAGGGAGTGCAGCGTAGGTTCACCAGGTTAATTCCCAGGATGGCGGGACTAACGTATGATGAAAGAATAGAGCGACTGGGCTTGTATACTCTGGAATTTAAAAGGATGAGAGGGGATCTTAAAGAAGCATATAAAATTATTAAGGGATTGGGCACGCTAGATGCAGGAAACATGTTCCCGTTGTTGGGGGAGTCCAGAACCAGGGGCCACAGTTTAAGAATAAGGGGTAGACGATTTAGAACTGAGATGAGGAAAAAAACCTTTTCACCCAGAGAGTTGTGAATTTGTGGAATTCTCTGCCTCAGAAGGCAGCGGAGGCCGATTCACTTGATGCATTCAAAAGAGAGTTAGATTGAGCTCTTAGGGTTAGCCATGATCATTAAAGATAGTTCAATGGTCCCCAATGAGGTAGAGGGGAGGTCAGAACCGCACTCTAGTTGGTGGGAGGACAGTTCAGTTGCCTGTTAACAGCTGGGAAGAAACTGTCCCCAAATCTGGAGGTGTGCGTTTTCACACTTCTGTATCTCTTGCCTGATGGGAGAGGGGAGAAGGGGATTGACTGGGGTGAGACAGTTGCTTGGTAATGCTGCTGGTCAAGGAAATTCTGATCTCTGATCTGTATCCTTAAAATTGGATGTTACAGATCAATGTAATCATGATTAGGTTATAATCATTGTGTAAATTGTGCTTTGTAAGTCATTCTGTACCTCCATATTTGACTGACTTCCTTGCATGTGTTGGAATAAACTGGTGAGCAAAAGAACTTGATTACTGAGGGGGATGAGCAAGAGTGAGCGACTCCCACAGTGGTGACTGCCATAGTTAAATTCACCAACGTGATTTAGTGGACAACTTTCATTGTAGGCGGAAGTGCATGAGCTGAATGAGGTGCAAAATGTTCACATAATTTAATTTCAAACGAATTCAAGCAATATTTGTGGCTATTACTTTTGATTTTTTTTTAGTTACCATGGAAACTCGGATGAAGTTGGTTGTTACGTGGCTCCTCGTCCTTTGACAAAGGAGAACAATTATTTTGAGGTGTGTGAATTTAAATCAGCTACATGTGGTGTGCAATGACATGCTTTCCATACATCGTTTTAAAGCAAAATGATTGAAGCCAGTGCGTCACCAATCAAAAAGACGAGATGAATTGAATGAAATCCTTGCTAGTTGCTACGGGTGATTTTTATTATGATCTACTGCAGTCACTATCTTGAACAGGTTCTTATTTATGTAATTAGTCGTTCCTAAATTTCTGACGACTGCGACAAAAATAGTGAAATATTTATGTCTTTGAGCAGGTGTGTGTTGTACTTGGTCAAGATTACATTTGCAGTGGCAAAGACAAGGCGGTTCTAATGTACACTGAAAATTGCTTCTACCGTGATCTACAATCTAATTAATATATTTCCTTTTATTTATTTGAATAGAGTCATTGTCAGTAAGTGGCATTTGGGGTTTTATTTACTCCATTCAAGTAGGAGCAATAAACATTCAATTTGCTAAGAGTTGAATTGCTTGGATTTAAATTTTAATATAAAGGTTCATTTGAATGCTCTCTTGAGGTGTTTATACATGACAGGATAAAAGAATTGCAGGTATTTATACTATTCTGTGACCAGAGAAGTCCCACAAATAGCAAGAGAGATAAATTACCATTTAATCTGTTTTAATAATTTATAATAAAATAAAGACTGATTCTTGGGATTGTAGGATTGATGTGTGAAGAGAGATTAGGTCAATTATGGGCCTGTCCCACTTGGGCTTCATTTACGCAACATCATTTACGCGACATCATTTACGCGTCACGACGCACGACGCGTGCATTAGCGCGCATGGTGCGTGGTGACGTAGACAGTGACGCGCGTAGTGCCCCAGGATTTTGGGATTCACAAAATCTTCGCGCGCCACCTGCGTGACGCTCAAATGACGCCCAAGTGGGACAGCCCTTTAGTCTACCATTTACTCAAGTTTGAGAAAAATGAAGGGATCTTGCAGAAACGTGCAAGATTCTCAGAGGATTGGACAGATAAGATGCAGGAAGGATGTTCCAGACGGCAGGGAGTTCATGGCCATAGGTCACGGTCTAAAGGTAAGGGGCAAGCCACTTAAAACTGGGCTGAGGAGAAATTTATTCTCTCAGATAGCGGTCGACCTATGGAATTCTCCACCACAGAAAGCAGTTGAAGCCAAATAATTAAACATATTAAAGAAGGAATTAGATATTGTTCTTAGGGCTATAGGTATTGAGGGATATGAGGTGGGAGAAAACTGGAACAGGGTGTAGAATTTGGGTGATCCATAATCATCTTGAATGATGGAGCAGACTCGAAGGGCATAATTGGCCTCTATCAGCTCCTATTTTCTATATTTCTGTTTGATTTTCTTCAACAGCCAAGTTACTTGGGAAACTTTGTTCTGCCTATTGTATTTTGCCATGGGGTCTGACAATAGACAATAGGTGCAGGAGTAGGCCGTTCGGCCCTTCGAGCCAGCACCGCCATTCAATGTGATCATGGTTGATCATCCCCAATCAGTACCCCGTTCCTGCCTTTTCCCCATATCCCCCGAGTCCACTATCTTTAAGAGCTCTATCTAACTCTCTCTTGAAAGCATCCAGAGAACCAGCCTCCACTGCCTTCTGAGGCAGAAAATTCCACAGACTCACAACTCTGTGTGAAAAAGTGTTTCCTCATCTCCGTTCTAAATGGCTTACTCCTTATTCTTAAACTGTGGCCCCTGGTTCTGGACTCCTCCAACATCGGGAACATGTTTCCTGCCTCTAGCGTGTCCAAACCCTTAATAATCTTATATGTTTCAATAAGATTCCCTCTCATCCTTCTAAATTCCAGTGTATACAAGCCCAGTCGCTCCATTCTTTCAACATATGACAGTCCTGCCATCCCTGGAATTAACCTTGTGAACCTACGCTGCACTCCCTCAATACCAAGAATGACCTTCCTCAAATTTTGAGACCAAAACTGCACACAATACTCACTAGGGCCTTGTACTACTGCAGAAGGACCTCTTTGCTCCTATACTCAACTCCTCTTGTTATGAAGGCCAACATGCCATTAGCTTTCATCACTGCCTGCTGTACCTGCATGCTTCCTTTCAATGACATGACAATGACCCTTTTCCTAACTTGACACCATTCAGATAATAATCAGCCTTCCTGTTCTTGTCACCAAAGTAGATAACCTCATATTTATCCACATTAAACTGCATCTGCCTACTCACCCGACCTGTCCAAGTCACCCTGCATCCTCGTAGTATCCTCCTCACAGTTCACACTGCCACCCAGCTTTGTGTCATCTGCAAATTTGCTAATGTTACTTTTAATCCCTTCATCTAAATGATTAATGTATATTGTAAATTGCTGCAGTCCCGGCACCGAGCCTTGCGGTACCCCACTAGTCACTGCCTGCTATTCTGAAAGGGACCCGTTAATCTGTACTCTTTGTTTCCTGTCTGATAGAAAACCAATTTTCTACTCATGTCAGCACCCTACCCCCAATACCATGTGCCCTAATTTTGCCCACTAATCTCCTATGTGGGACCTTATCAAACGCTTTCTGAAAGTCCAGGTACACTACATCCACCGGCTCTCCCTTGTCCATTTTCCAAGTTACATCCTCAACATTTTCCAGAAGATTAGTCGAGCATGATTTCCCCTTCGTAAATAATCTGCCTTCCTGACGGGTAGAGCGGGCCTTGTTTTAACATCTAATCCAAAGGACAGTGCCTGTTGCAATGCAGCTTGCCTTTGGGCTTGTGTTAAAGTGTCTCCTTTAATTATGAGGTCAGGTTTCTGAAGTTGGAATTGAGCCAAAAAACATCTCACCAAAATGAGTGCTGCTATTGAACTAACTAGACATTTAGCAAGCTAGGAAAAATTCAATAAACCATCATTCTTCATTAGCCAATTCAAACGTCAGTGACATTTTATCCACAGTGGAAATAAATAACACCAGAGATAAAGGGAACAAATATCAGGAAAACTATTTTGTAAATTTCTTTCCTGACTCCTAAAGACATCTTGGGGAACCCCACGAGACTGTGGTTAAACTGTAAAATATGTGAAATCAATTAATTTGCAAAGTAATCTTTTTTCTTAGCTCGTTTGCATATCCGTAGTTGCTTATTAATATAGAATGATCAGGAGTTGGGAATTATCCTATCCACTTAGTCTTAAGTCATAACATTTCCTACATTGTGTCTAATATCCTTCACTAACTTGGCTGTCAATATTTCATTCACACTGCCTTACAATTTTCACATGCTTTCCTTCATATGCGTGAAAATATTCTATTTTACCTCATCAACCCATGTACCTTCTAGAGTGTTTAATAGTAGCCAGCTTTTTCTTGCAGCTTAACAGGCCCATAAATTTAATACACGCAGATAATATATAATCAAAAAATTTGATAAATTAATAACCGTTATACTTGTGCAAAAAACAAAGTCTATAGTGCAACTAAACACACAGTTCTTAGAAGGTCATAGTTACTGATGTTGATGTTGTGAAGTGTTCAAGAATCTGATGGTTGCTGAGAAGAAGCTATTCTTGAACCTGGCAGTCACAGTTTTCAGGCTCTTGTACCTTCTTCCCGATGGTAGGAGTGGGATGAGAGCCAGATTGGTGTGGGTCTTCGATGATATTGGTTGCTTATTTAAGATACCACCTCCTACAGATCTCTTTGCTGATGGGATCAATACCTGATGGACCGGGCAGTGTCCATCACTGCAATCTCCTTCGTTCCTGGGCATACGAGATGCTAAACTTGACCATGATGCAAATCAGTCAGTGTGTTCACTACCTGTACACCTGTAGAAGTTCAGTATAGTATTCATCATCATACCAGATCTCCTCAATCTTCCAAGGAAGTTGAGGCATTGATGAGCTTTTGATGTGATTGCATCAGGCCCAGGACAGATCTTCAGAGATATGCACGCCCAGGAACTTGAAGCTGTTGACTGTTTCCACGCAATCCTGTTGATGAAGCTGGGCCTCAGCTCTTCCCTGCTGTAGTCAACAATCAGCTCCTTAATCTTGTTGATGTTGAGCGCAAGATTGTTGTTCTGGCACCATTCAGTCTGATTTTGCTTTTGCACTGGAACTGCTGTTAATATTGAATGTTTCATTGGGACCTAGTTAATCTAATTCCTTGAATATCTTAAATCCATCAGGAAGATCTCCAATCTGTCTTTCTGCATATTAAAAAAAAGTGATTTTTTTATCTGGGTTACAAAAATGTTAAGAGCAAAAAATGATATTTACAAGTCTACAAGGTCAGGATGAACCCTTTATGGGTTATATCTCCTTAATTCCATAAGTGGATAACGTACCAAAGAAGGTTCAGTAGACTTTTATACTCTTCAGGCTAAAATAATTTTTGCTCAGTAACTTCTGCAGTTTGATCTGTAGTACGATCTAAAAAGCTGACAATCAGCAAGACCATGGCAAAAGGCACTTGGGATGTTGGCGAATGGAGGAACTGATTGTCACTGTGTCTCTTCTCCACGTACCCCCAATACTAGCTACTTGATCATCCCTGAATTTAATCATTGTTAATATAGAACAATAAGAAGATGACAATGGTTGTTATTGATGGCTGTGCCTTCAGATGCTAAGGTGCTGAGCCCTGAACACCTACATGCATTTTTAGTTTTTTTAAACCTGCCTCTTGGTCATTTGCCATTAAGTTTCTTTATGTGGTTAAGTGATAGATTTATTTTTGCTTGATAATGATCATGTGAGGTGTATTGTGATGTTTTGGCATTTAATGTAGCTAGGAACGATTTACAATTTTACCAAAGCCAATTAACCTGCAAACCTATATGTCTTTGGAATGTGGGAGGAAACCGGAGCACCCGGAGAAAACCCACGCAGTCAGGGAGAGAATGTACAAACTTGGTACAGACAGCACCGGTAGTCAGGATTGAACCCGAGTCTCTGGCGCTGTGAGGCAGCAACTCTACCGCTGCGCCACCGTGATGTGTTGTAACTGTACTGGAGCAATTTGGCCAGTATTGTGACTGATTCTGGAGTCTATAGCAATACACTCAGGATATTGCCTGGTCCCGTAGGCTTGTCTGCATCCACAGTGGCACAGACATGGGTTTGATCCTGACCTCGGGTGCTGTCTGTGTGGAGTTTGTTGTGACCATGTGGGTTTCCTCCGGGAGTTCCGGTTTTCTCACACATCCTAAGGACATGCGGGTTTGTAGGTTAATTGGCCTCTATAAATTGGCCCTAGTGTATGGGGAGTGGATGAAAAAGTGGGATAGCATAAAACTAGCATGAACTGGTGATCAATGGTCAGCATGGACTTGGTCAGCTGAAGGGTCTGTTTTTGTGCTTTATCTCTGAACTAAACCAAGCAAAGCTGTTTCCTTGAATGGAGTAAAGCAATGACTGCAAGCTGTCTTCAACCATGCTGGGAGCCAACATTGATACTCGGCACTACTCAATGCAGCTGTTTGCAGAAGCTTCACTCTTTCCCTTGGCACTCAGTTGCTGAGCTCCTGCACTGTTAAGGATACGGTTATTCTTGGAGCTGTTCCCTCCTGTTACCTGTTTAATATTCACTATCATCCACAATTGGATCGTCATGGACCAAAATCTTTCCGTAAATCTCTCGATGCTATCTTGCTTACTTGATGCTATCTATATCTCCATGGAGATCCTCTTTAATATACATGCTGTTGACTCTTGTTGGTGATGCATTTTTATTCCATACCTCTTTCTCCTTCCTTCTTCCCATCTACTTGGTCATTGTGACAGATACTTCACATTCCTGAGTTCTGGTACTTCCTTTTAACCTCAACCTGCTCTGTTTCTCCCTACTTCAACAATACAATTGAAGTCTTGCAGCTACCAGGTCCGATTCAAATACAATCCTTCATTTAATTTAACTATATGTGACCATACCCCTTTCCACTTGAGAGTGCATCGGTTATTTCCACTGATATTTGAGGTAGTAAATGCAGAATTTCTTATTCTGGTTCTTAACAATGTGACTTTTCACATTGATGCTTGACTAGGGCTTAAATCATTTCAATAGATCGGAAGATATTAAGAATTCTGCGCACAATGATGGTAGTTTATTAATGGAATCTGATTGTTTTACCTTTCCCTTTGTAGGTGTGTATAATGGATACTGGTGTGAGAGGGACAATTGCAGTCGGATTAGTCCCGCAGTACTACAAGCTAGATCACCAACCAGGATGGCTTCCACATTCTGTTGCTTATCATGCAGATGATGGCAAGTGAGTATTATGGAAGAAAAATTGCGATGGAATGTTTGGGACAGCGTGAATGGATTTTTATTTTGTATCTAACGTCTGGGAAAATGTAATTAAACAACGTAGATTGCCCATCCAATCCAGAATTTATGCAGTAGTGAAGTGGTGCACCAACATGTCTTTTCTTGATAGACACAGAGTGCTGAAGTAACTCAGCGGGTCAGGCAGCATCTCTGGAGAAAAGGTGACATTTCTGGTCAGAACCCTTCTTCCATCTTTTTAAGAAAAGACGTGTTGTGACTTTTCTTGAAATGGTTGGAGTTATTCAATCTTAAGACTGAGAACTAATAATTATTGTTTTAAACCATTGCATTCTTTATGACTGCTTTACATTCAGCTGTGACTTGCGTAAGTGGACTTGCTCATGATCCTATGTTTGGCTGCTTTTGGAGTAGGATATAAGGTGATATGACTCGCACTCAGTTTTGGCTGCCTCTACATTGGTGAAACCAAGCATAGACTAGGCAACCGTTTTGTAGAGCACCTCGTGCTTCGTTCACAGCCGCTATCTCAAGTTTCTGGTTGCATGTCATTTTAACTCTCCTTCCCACTCACACTTCATCCTGTCTGTCCTTGGCCTTCTCCATAGCCTCAGAGAGGCCAAACACAAATTAAAAGAACAACATCCCTTGGATGACGAGGAAAATTGAGACTTTGGCCAAGAGTAAGAAGGAGGCATGGGACAGGTATATGCAGCAGGGCTCAAGTGCATCCTTGGAGGTGTTTCGGGAGCTAAGGAGCAAGCTAAAAAAGGAAATCAGAAGGGCAAAAAGGGGCCAGGAGATAGCTCTTGCAGATAGCATTAAGGACAATCCCAAGAGATTTTATAAATACATAAAGGGAAAAAGGGTAACCACAGAGAGGAACATGGGTAAGACAGGTTTAGAAGGATATGCATAGCTGCGAAGTAGTACGGATTTTCCGTATTTCGTAGGGAAATGCGATAAGAATACGGAAATACGATTTTGCGTTGTTAAATATGGATTTTTTAAAACGACCATAGTTAATCGTAACAATGAGTCACCGCTATCACCTTGGAATTTTACATTTAAAAAAAGCTCGGGTTTAATGAGTACTGCAGAAAGATTGGAGTTGTTATCACTTGATTCCGCTGAGACGAAAACGATGTGTTAACGACCACTGTTAGCACTTGTTAACTGCCAGTAGTTAACAAGTAGTTATACAATGCATCACCAATACATCGATATACATTCCTCAGTAAATATAATTGTGTTTTGACCTTCAAGTATTACTGACGCCGCGTCCTTTGAATAAAATTCACGGGAGAATTTCTTAAAACTCATTGATTAAGTGCTCCGGACCACGAGCACGGGCTTCTTCCTGGCGTGCAGGTACAGTTAGTTCTTCTGTTTGCCTTTATTTGCTTCAGTTTTATTTAGTGTTATTTATCACGTTGTGGTTGTAGCTTTTGAAAGATTTAAACAGGTATCGGATTTTTAAAATACATATATTCATAGAGTTGCCCGGCTATCTTTCACTACTTGACTCGTGCTCATGAGATATGATTTCAAGATGCTCAGATCTTCTAATGCGGTCATTGTTCCGAGCGGCAAATCCCTTTAGCTGTACCTTCAACTGAAGCTACGGGTGATTTAGTAGACCTTGAAGAGGCATCGACACTTTGTTTTTATGTAGAGGGGTAATAGAAGTAAGGTATGTGATTTGAGAGTAAGTATCGTCTGCGGGGTAAAAAAAAAGTACGACTAACTCGACACCGCTGCTAAATGGCATCCACATCTGCAGCTCACTGACTGAATGATACAGACGTCCTGACTGAAAATCACACCCTTCCGATCAATTATTTTAGGATAAGCCTTTCTAGAGAACATGCTACTTTTTGCTTCGCCCATTTTCAAAATATATAATTTTGAATTTGGCGTTTGGTACAAGGAGACTACAAAGCTCGTAATATCTATTTTTTTACACTCTATAACTTTCTACATCTCTACTTTTGGGTATGTATGTGCCAATTATGGCTCATGGAATTTTCTCCCACACTAGTAGTTATATTCGTAATAACATTTAAATACGTGAAATTTTCGGTCTTTCCCAACCCCTTAAAAAATGTCTCAAGAAGGGACCCGACCGTAAACGTCGCCTAGCCATTCCCTCCATAGATAGACACAAAATGCTGGAGTACATCAGTGGGTCAGGCAGCATCTCTGTTAAGGAATAGGTGACGTTTTGGGTCAAGACCCTTCTTCGACCCTCCATAGATCCAGACTGACCTGAGTTCTCCAGCACTTTATGTTTTGCTCTTAAAATAAATCCGTGGTCCGCTGAAGAAACAACACGATAGACCACTCTGGAATTGCAAGTTTTGCTGTACACTTCATACAGTAGAACACATCATACACCTTGAGTGAATTAATGGAGTTAGATTATTTTTGTAATCTGTTGTCTAGAATTAATAGATACCCACCCTATGTACCTTATATCAGCTTTATTGTATGAAATGTTCATAAATGCGGCGGCGCAGATGTCATTTACAATTATCCATAGTGTTTATGGGTGTGTGTTTTCAATAGCTACTGTTTCCAACTCCGACCAAATGTCACATCAGTTCAGCTTTACATATAAATAAAAGTCCCGCTGTCCCACTCCAGGTTTAAACAGAGCGCTGTCAGTTTAACGCATGGAAATTTAAATGAAGAGCTGACGCTACAGCGCTATGGGAATGCAGCGCTACCGATTGGAGGGTTATGGTGGGTGGGCTCAAGGGCAGAGAGGGAGAGAGGGAGGGGTGGTGAGGATGGAGAAGGGGAGGGACAGAGGGAGAAGGAGGGAGGGAGAGAATAAGAGAGGGAGGGAGAAAAAAGGAAGGAGAGAGGGAGGGTGGGAGGGAAAGAGGAAGAGAGTTAGGGAGTGATTTAAAAGCAATTTCCGTCCATGAATGAATATTTTGAAAATGGGCGAAGCAAAAAGTAGCATGTTCTCTGGAAAGGCTTATCCTAAAATAATTGATCGGAAGGGTGTGTATCATTCAGTCAGTGAGCTGTAGATGTAGATGTGGACGCCATGACGGTAACCGTGAGCACATTAAGATGGCTCGAAAAATTACCAATAACGTACTACGGCTTTGATCTTTGGTCGCGGCTTCACGGGCGCTCGCGCACATTACGTACCACGTGGCGTGGTGGATGCGAAGCTGTTGCGAGTCAAGGGATGAGATGCGACAAGATTAGAAATAATAGGTATTGAAAATGCAAAATGGCTTCTACATCATCATCTGGTGCTAAAAGCAGGAAGCAGCCGTTCAAACAGCAGTATACAAAGAGATGGCAATGAATGCACTGTCAAGTAAGGTGCGTAGAAGACATGTCAATTGGTAGCAAAGTTATGCATTCTTGTTCTCTTACATGGGTATGACCGCACATAAAAAAGAAAAAAAAATCAGCAAAATGGTAAAAATACTGATTTCCTCAGCAAAATACTGATTTTCAGGTACTAGAATACTGAAATGTTCTGACAAAACTTGGCAGCTCTGGATATGGGCCAAACGCAGGCAGGTGGGACGTGTAGATGGGACATTTTGATTGGTGTGGACAAGTTGGGCCAAAATGCCTGTTTCCACAGTGTTCCACACGGGCAGCTTACACTCCAAAGGTATAAACATTGAATTTCTCAATTTCAGTTAACCCACTCCCCCAGTGCTCTTCTCCCTCTCACACTTACCTGTCCACCTATTTTTCTTCTTCCATTTGTTTATCTCGCCCTTTGCTTCCCTCGCCTGGTTCCATCTGCCCTTTCCTCTCCTCATCTGGCTCCGCCTATCACCTCTCAGCTCTAGTCCCACCCACCCTCTGCCACCTGGTTCCATCTACCCACTATCTTCTCCGCATCGGGTTCCATCTATAATCTACCAGCCTCTATCTATCCCCCCCCCCCCCTTCAACTCCCTTTACACTTTATACTGCATTTATAAATTAGGATGTTCTTTTAGGAAGGAGATGAGGAGAAATTTATTTCGTCAGAGGGTGGTGAATCTGTGAAATTCTTTGCCACAGAAGGCTGTAGAGGCCAAGTCAGTGGATATTTTTAAGGCAGAGATAGATAGATTCTTGATCAGTACAGATGTCAAAGATTATGGGGAGAATGTAGGGGAATGGGGTTAGGAGGGAGAGATAGATCAGCCATGATTGAATGGCGGAGTAGACTTAATGGGCCGAATGGCCTTATTCTACTCCTATTCCTTATGATGACATACTGGCGATCTTTCCTCTTCACTCTCAGTCCTGATGCAGGGTCTCAACCCGAAACATCAACTTACACCTTTTGTCTCCACAGATGTTTCCTAACCTGCTGAGTTCTTTCCAGCCTTCTGTTTGTTGTCTCGTATTTGGGTACGCCATCATTGGCGCAGTCTTAATGTCGTAGAGTTATTGTGGTTCCGAGCAACTGATCATACTGTGATGTTGGTGAGGCTCGGGAGTTGGGTGACCAATTACCCTGCCTGCTGGAAATGGCATGGTGCAGGAGGATCTAAACAGGCAGAAAATAATGCAGTAAAAAATGGAGCAGTACCTTCTCCCTGCTTCTCCCTTCCCCCAACTCAGTGTCTCTTGTACTTATAGGAATCTTTTTTTATTCCTTTGCCTGTGTTCTTTCTAAAATGTACTGATTTGTGTAATTTTCAAGCTGATCTTTAATGAGCCCAGCTGATGTGCAACAATTGTAAGCAAAGTGTGGAAAGTGGAGTTGTGACTTCTGATGATAAATCCTACAGGGATCCATTTTAATGACCTGCTTATTTTTTTTCACTTTGTAGGTTGTTTAATGGAAATGGTGTGGGCCAGCAGTTTGGGCCAAAGTGTTTTGCAGGTGATCGAATTGGGTGTGGTGTCCAGACAGAATTCTTTGACAGAGGAATGGCAACTGTGTTTTTCACAAGAAATGGAAAAGAGGTGTGGAAGTATATTTCATGTATTGCAGTAAAACTGTCAATGTTGCCATCATAGCATGTTCAGTCCATACACCAGTGCACTGCACATTGGATCAACTGACAGATTTACACAAGACAGTTTTAAAGGATCAAGTCACATAAAGGTTTAAGACACTTATGTAATCTACCTCCGCCATAAATTACTCCCAGTCATTGACAAGACATGCCTGCAGCAAATGGCACAGTTGCAAGATTGCCTCCCTCGTGAAGTTACGTGGCAGTGATCTGGATCCTCTGATGTGCTCATGTTGTGGTCAGTGCAAGCCATCGCCTTTGTTATTACTGGGCTCACAGCCCTCTGGTGTAGGCAGCATGTGCCTCTTCTAAAGGCTTTTCAATGTCTTATTCTGTCAGCCTTAGAAAGAAGCCTTGCTTTGAGATCGCAGCCTACCATTCGTACGTTTAGACATTGGCCTACCATTCAGACATTGAGCTCATGGCCATACCTCTCATGGCCTACCATTCTACCACACATCACTTCTATGGCTATGAAAGGTTTCATGTTTTCCATTCTGTTGGCTCATGTTTTTATTTACACAATATTCCGATTTTTGTTTATTTCCTATAATTGTCAGTGACACATGAACGTTTTTTTTTTTCAAACTACCCACTTTATATATAAAACAAAATCAAAGTTGCTCTTCCTTTGTGTAGGTAAGACACAAAATTCTGGAGCACCTCAGCCGATCAGGCAGCATCCCTGGAGAACATAGATAGGCAACGTTTTGGGCCAGGACTCTTCTTCAGACTGATTGTAGGGGTGGGAAGAAAGAATGCTAGAAGAGTGATTGTGGAATTATATTGTTGAACTGGTTTGCAAAGAAAAACAGATGCAGCATCTATGATGCCATGTTTCTGCCCAACAATGGGTGGCACGGAGGCGCAGCGGTAGAGTTGCTGCCTCACAGCACCAGAGACCTGGGTGCGATCCTGACTACGGGTGCTGTCTGTACGGAGTTTGTACGTTCTCCCTGTAACCTGCGTGGGTTTTCTCCGTGAACTTCGGTTTCCTCCCACACTCCAAAGATGTACAGGTTTGTCGGTTAATTGGCTTGGTATAAATGTAAAAATTGTCCATAGTGTGTGTAGGGTAGGATTAGTGTGCGGGGATCGCTGGTCGGTGCAGACTCGGTGGGCCTGTTTCCACGCTGTATCTCTAAATTAAACTAAATGGTGGATCATTGCTATGAATGACGTGTCAAATGTGACCGATAGGTGTGCTCAGAAAGCCAGATTAGACTCAATGGGCCGAAAGGTGGGCTGCTATGTCATAATAAATAAGAACATGAATATAAGATCTCACTCATTGGGAATTAGTTTTACATTGCAGAGGTTTCATTTTGACTTGGGCGTCCAAATGATAATTTCAAATTTGAGATTGACAAAGTTCAATTAAAACTTCTGGATCATGATTGATTAGATATTTAACCTTCACTTAAGACAGTATCATCCCCAGTTCATTACAGACTCCAATGCAAGTTAAATTAGTTATTCCCCTGTATACACATTTATTTGGTGTAAACTCAATAAGGGTGAATCTGTGAAGTCCATCTATTGCAAATCTGTTTCTTTTGTGCTTCTAGCAGTGTACAGCAATTAGGTTGGAGATGCCCCTGATATTCTGGCCACCACACTCCCAACAAATGTTTAATGAAGAGTTGCAATGGTAAATGCAATTCAAACAAAAGGAGTTTGGAAAAGATAGTGGTGATCAGTTCTCTGGCTGCTGGTCTGCCATTAAAGTCCACTGTATTATCTAATATTCATTGCTCTTTTCTCCTGGTACCATGTGTGCATTTGAGGACATATGCATTTGTTATCATCATCATATTTTACAATGTTGGCGCAGAGGACCTGATGCCATGAAACATTACATAGCGAGGAACACAGAATCCTTCACAAAGTAAAAATACCCCGCAGGTCAACTGCGTGATATAAACTCGGAATAGCAGGTTATTAAAACTGCAACAAATAAGAATGTCATTGTTCCGTTGCCAGTACATGTGCCAATGAACCTCTCCTGACCTTTATTTAGTCTGCTGTTCTTATTTTGGGAATATTTGTGGGATACTATCAAGCATTTTCTATAGCACTTAATTGACCTTGGTTTCCTCACCATGGTTTCCATGATGGATTAAAGGTAGTTAAAGGATTTGAAGTATAGAGCAGCCATGAAATACACCTATTTTTATGTTTTAAATTACACAAATCTTCAGTTAAATACTGGGTAATTATCATTTACCCCGAATGTAAATACCATTTTTTAACATTGTGTGTCTACATGAGAGAATGAAACGTTCTGTTTTTGTACGTGTCTAGGTAGGTTCTGTCGTAATGGCCATGTCGCCGGATGGGTTGTTCCCGGCAGTTGGAATGCACTCTCTTGGAGAAGAAGTTCGCATTGACTTGCAGGCAGAATGGGGACTGGATGAAGACGACAGTGCCATGATGGTCGACAGCCATGAAGATGAATGGGGCCGTCTACATGATGTTAAAGTTTGTGGAACAGTAAGTAACATTTTGAAGAATGTTGGTCACACGGTGTATCTTTGCATCAGGAAAATCCTCTGATGGAGAACAGGTAGTATGTAACTGCTTCAAGTATTTTGTGGACGGAACAGTGGACGCATATTGAGTTTCAGCACCTGTTTCCATTATTATAACGTTGCTGATGCTGATGAATATGACCTTTGAGGGCTTGCATTGAGCCATGGATACCACTCGGTTTAAACCATTGGTCTGTAGAGGGTTAATACCTTGCTGCCCAGTCTGCTCAGATTCCATTTGTTTCTTTTTACAAACATATAATTAGAACAGAAGTACGAGATACATTTATGTTCTTTTGAGTTGAGATTTTGTGGGCATGCCAGAAGCTATGAAGACAGACTATTCCTTCTGTATCTCTAAATGTGTTTGAACATTTAAAATGTGTTTCATGGGAATGTAGGCAATGCACACAAGGCAATATTTGATATATGTTTGAGCTTTAAGAGCAGTGTAGAGCTGAAGTTATATATGGACCATACTGGATTGAGATGGTAAACTTAGTAAACACTTGTATATTTACAGCAATCCAGCAATTAGTTGATGTTACAAATTATTTTGACAAATTACACAATTAATAATGCCCACAAATTATTTCCATTAATTGTCCCCATTTGCCACATAGGATATGAACCCATTATTTCTGGGTTGCTTGTCAACTACCATAATCAATAGACTACCGTGGCTTACGAAGTTGTTCGACATTCAAAATGTTTTGATATTCTGTTTACCAACACATGGAGTAATTGTGGCAAATGGCATGGGTGCTTTATCGGGGAAGTGAGGGAGAAGGGAATAGAAGGATTTGATGCGATCAGATGAAAATAAAGATGGAGGCTTCTGTGCAAGCTGAACACCAGCATAGACCTGCTGGGATGAATGATCTGTTTTTCTGCTGAATGTTTTATGCAATTTATAGGGGAAGCATTTGCTGGTTTGTCGTATGTATTGTTTAAGACAGTTAATTCAAAGACACCAGTATCTCTCCGCCAGGGTTACACTGTTCTTTTATGTACTTGAGGTTGTTGGTAATATTCTTGTCGGGATTTCATACTGTTCGTATGTAATTGATTGTAGTTGACAATTGCAAACACAATTCTGTGCAGGGCGTGTTATGAATATGCAAACTAAAAGATAACAAACTAATGTATTCTGAAAAATGATATAATATTTTTTGGTGGTGTGTTTCTGACCTTTTTAGGCTTTGTCATGAACATGCGTTTCCTGCCAGTTTGGTTTCGTTCAGACATACAGCGCGGAAACAGGCCCTTCAGCTCACTGAGTCCGCACCGACCAGTGATCCCCGCACACTAACAGTATCTCACACACACACACACACACACACACACACACACACACACACATGCACGCACGCACGCACGCACTCACACACACACACACACACACACACACACTTTGCTGAAAATGTGAGGCACCTTTTGTTATTTTCCCCCTTGACCTCTGACCCTGCTCTCTTAACCATCTGGTACTTCACAAAGCACTGGAAAATGGAATGGATGTGCCCTAATTGAATAGACATGGAAAAGTTTTTAAAAAACGATGTCCTTGATTATGAGTACAAATTACAGCAGTGTGAATTACGTTTGCAATTCATTAATTAAAACAGTAATGATGTCGAGCTTAGAGAGTATTCAGTGGAACTGTTGACTTGCACTTTGTAGATGGGATGCTTGGCGTACCTGGAGGCAAGGCATTCACAACAGGATATGCAGCCTTATCCTTTCTCACCACAGTATTTATATGATTGATGTGGTTGAGTTTTGGGTCAGTGGTGACCTGCAGCAGGAGTATATGATTAATTTGCCAAATATTTTATCTCCAGTCTTTTAATTATTTTAAGTTCCCCAATCCCCTTTTCTACTCCCTGATGTTCTTATAATTTTTTTTTTAATGCTCTTTCCTGAGTGACGTCATGGTGCAATTCTGGATTTGCTAAAACTAAAACTCTGATCTTGTGCTCTTCTGGTTTGCACGATTTTTCGCCAGGTTACTCACCGTTCTCCTGTGCTGCGAGTGCAACAAGCTTCGTTCCGATCGGTGGCATATTGTAAAAGTTGTCGAGGTTTACATTTTTTATAAAACCGCGCACGCATGGATTCCTTCAGTCAGCGCCACGCAGATTGGTCTCTTCTCCTGTCAGTCAATGCCACGGCCGGGATGGCGACGGCCCCTTCCTGCCCCACCGGCGGCGGTCTGTCCCGCCTCACACACAAACTCCTCTCTCCCCTCCTCACAGTAACTTGTCTATCGTCTCCCCCAGGCAGGCAGGCAGGTAGGTGGATGGGCAGGCAGGCAGGGCGGAACAGGGATGGGCCGAGCAGCGGCGGGCGGGCGGGGACGAGTGGCAACAGCGGGTGTTCGGACAGGACAGACACGCACGCACGCATGCACGCACGCACGCGGAGGAGAGGGGAAAGAAGAGGGAAGGTGAAGAGGAGGGGGAGGGAGTGTTGGGGATATGGGGAAATGAGCCGTGCCTGCACAGTTGGGGGCTATGCGTGAGTAGTAAATATTGCATTGGGGGGGGGTTGCATTGGGGGAACGGGTGAGTGATGGAATATTGCATTGGGGAACGGGTTGCGTTGGGGGACCAGGCCTCCCGGTGTGACTGGGACCCGACGGGTCCCACTTAGTCTAGTACCATTTAAAGGCTTTAATTACATTGATGATTCCTTGCTGAACAGTTTCCTTGTGGGGAACAGGGCGAGAGAATGAAAGGTGTATAACACACATAGCTGCATATAAGGCCTCACTCGTGTCTCGGTACCCCGCAGCTCCGCCCTTGCTGCCATCCCCCTAGTCACAACACAGACAGAATCCCCCTAGTCCTTACCTTCCACCCCATCAGCCGTCGCATACAACACATAATCCTCCGAAATTTCTGCCACCTCCGACGGGATCCCACCACTAGCCACATTTCCCCATCTCCACCCCTTTCCACCTTCCGCAGAGACCATTCCCTCCGCAGCTCCCTGGTTAACTCATCCCTTCCCACCCAAACCACCCCCTCCCCAGGTACCTTCCCCTGCAACCGTAGAAGATGCAACACATGTCCCTATACCTCCTCCCTCAACTGGGGACCCTGACAGTACTTTCAGGTTTAGGCAGAGGTTCACTTGCACCTCCTCCAACCTCATCTACTGTATCCATTGTTCAAGATGTGGACTCTTGTACATCGGCGGGCGAGACCAAACGCAGACTGGACGATCGTTTCTAGGAACACCTTCGCTGGACCACTAATTCTCCTTCCCATTCCTACCACAAATGCAAATTGGAGGAACAGCATCCTCATATTTTACTTGGGAAGCTTGCAGCCCAGTGGTATGTAGAGCTAATAGGACTTGATGTTTCAATCTCTGTAGTAAGTTGGAACTCTTGATATTTGCAGTGGGATTGGAGTGGTGAAAGGTAGGGTATGTATGTCATCGGGGTCATCAGGTGGGCACCCCCCCTTCTTTGACGTTTCATTGATAAGCCCACAACGTCTCCAGTGTGCTCAACGGTGATACCTGGCGTCCCAGTTACACGCCCCTCAATTCCCATACCCTCCTGTCTTCATCTTGTAGCCCAATTGTTATCTCTCCTTTTGATCCAAAGCCAATTGCTGCTTTTTTCTGCAGAATTTGATAATGATTTGATTGCTTGTTGGAGGGAGCGACCCCTCACCCCAATTTTCTTTAATAGACCGGTCGTAGATCCCCTGCATCCCACTTCTCCAGGGAAAATCTTGGTCTTCCAGCCATTCTGGGCAACTTCAGTTGCTAGTTCAGTGGTCTTTTTCCTCTCACCATCTTCCCATGGAACTGTCAATTCCACAACGTATGCCAACTTGGTTGGCAGATAGGAAACAAAGAATAGGGATTAACGGGTCCCTTTCAGAATGGCAGGCAGTGACTAGTGGGATAATGCAAGGCTCGGTGCTGGGACCGCAGCTATTTACAATATACATTAATGATATAGATGAAGGGGACTAAAAGCAACATTAGTGAATTTGCAGATGACACAAAGCTGGGTGGCAGTGTGAACTGTGAGGCGGATGCTATGAGGATGCAGGGTGACTTGGACAGGTTGGGTGAGTGGGCAGATGCAGT
This sequence comes from Malacoraja senta, assembly GCA_038087875.1. Taxonomy (NCBI): domain Eukaryota; kingdom Metazoa; phylum Chordata; class Chondrichthyes; order Rajiformes; family Rajidae; genus Malacoraja; species Malacoraja senta. Next base: position 6,532,534 of record CM075998.1, read on the forward strand.
TTAATGTGGATAAATGTGTGGTTATCCACTTTGGTGGCAATAACAGGAAGGCAGGTTATTATCCAAATGGTGTCAAGTTGGGAAAAGGGGAAGTACAACGGGATCTGGGGGTCCTTGTTCATCAGTCTATGAAAGTAAGCATGCAGATACAGCAGGCAGTGAAGAAAGCGAATGGCATGTTGACCTTCATAACAAGAGGAGTTGAGTATAGGAGCAAAGAGGTCCTTCTGCAGTTGTACAGGGTCCTGGTGAGACCACACCTGGAGTATTGTGTGCAGTTTTGGTCTTCCAATTTGAGGAAGGACATTCTTGCTATTGAGGGAGTGCAGCGTTGGTTCACCAAGTTAATTCCGGGATGGCGGGGCTGTCATATGTTGATATAATGGAGCGGCTGGGCATGTATACTGGAATTTAGGAGGATGAGAGGGAATCTTATTAAAACATATAAGATTATTAAATGTTTGGACACGCTAGAGGCAGGTAACATATTCCCGATGTTGGGGGAGTCCAGAACCAGGGGCCACAGTTTAAGAATAAGGGGTAAGCTATTTAGAACAGAGACGAGGAAAAACTTTTTCACACAGTTGTGAGTCTGTGGAATCCTCTGCCTCAGAGGGCGGTGGAGGCTGGTTCTCTGGATACTTTCAAGAGAGAGCTAGACAGAGCTCTTAATGATAGCAGATTTAAGGGATATGGGGAGAAGGCAGGAACAGGGTACTGATTGTGGATGATCAGCCATGATCACATTGAATGGCTCGAGGGGCCGAATGGTCTACTCCTGCACCTATTGTCTATTGTGAGGGAGGGATTGGGGAGGGAGGATGAGAGGGGAAAGAAGAGGGAGGGTGAAGAGTAGGGGGAGGGAGTGCTGGGGGATGAGGGGAAATGAGCCGCGCCTGCGCAGTTGGTGGATATACGTTGGGGGCACGGGTTACGTTGGGGGAATGGGTGAATGGTGGAATGTTGCGTGGGGGAAGGGGTGCGTTGGGGGACCAGGCCTCCCGTGTGTGTGTGTGTGTGTGTATATACACACACACACACACACATACATATACACATACATATATACATATATCTATATCTAAAACTCTCATCTTGTTTATGTGTGTGTGAGTTCTGGAAACTCCGCCAAAACGGTACACGATAGTGCTGCAATTTGTGGCCCACCTTACTCACCATTTTCCTGGGATGTGCAGTACCAAGTTTCGTTAAGATTGATGTTATATTTTACACGTTATTGACATTTTAAACTTTACAAAAAACACTTTTCAACTTGCCCTGCCCGTCAACCGCGCTCGACGTCACAACGACGTCACAATAGTATCCCAACGGGTCCGCCCCTGCGTAGTTGGCCTGTCGCCATTTTGCAATCGACTTTCATTTTTTTGCGTGTAGTTGCCTGGCCTCACAACGGGGACCCCACGGCTCCACGGGTAAGTTTCATTCTACAAGCGCCTCCACAGGTCCTCTATTCACTTTATTAACTTTAACTTAATTTCAGCCGTCAACGGCACAACTTTGAACGCGGCAGTCGAGCCTGTGTAGGCTGGTTCTCAGCCATGCATGTGCAGTTTCGTCAGCCATGCATGTGCAGTTTGGTGGAATATTGCGTTGGGGGAGCTGGTCCAACGGGTCCACACTTGGTCTAGTAATGAATAGAATTGCACTCGATTATGCTCGTGCATTTCCCCACCTGTACTTACCTGGGGCAGATCCAGACGGCTTATCTTATTAGCATCCACCCTGAAACACCCCTGACAACTGGCAGAGCTTGTGGATGAGGCTTTACTGGCTGCAATAATTATTGGTCACAACCTGTTTTTAAATGTTTCTGGCATTCAGACATTTGCAAACTTAAAATTGAAGTAAATAATTTAAAGTGATTAACATTTTTTTTAAAGTAGCTAAATGCAAATAGCTAAACAAAACAACTCCTTTTGCCTTCTAAATCTTGAATACATTCCCCACTGAAGTCATTGGAGTCCATGTTGAAATCAGTGGCATCTCGGATATACAGTAGCACCAGGTCAGACAAGCAACTCTCCAGTTGGCATCTGTGTGTTGGTGTCCAGCAGTGAACTGACAGATACAGTCTTTTGAATTTGTCAGTCATTCCCAGACTTTCATGTCTCACAGCACATACACAGACATTTGGAACTGAACTGCCGTCTCAATGGTTGAATGCTTCCAGTCTAATTGAAATGGTTCAGTAGTTAACATAATTTGGGCTATGATCATAAAATGTTGGTTTTAGTTTTTGACTCAAATCACCGTGGCTTGTTCTCGGAACACAAACCTCCATCACTTTCTAATTCATAAGGTCATAAGTGATCGGAGCAGAATTAGGCCATTCGGCCCATCAAGTCTACTCCACCATTTAATCATTGGCTGATCTATCTCTCCCTCCCAACGCCATTCTCCTGCCTTCTTCGCGTAATCTGTACTAATCAAGAATCAATCCATGTCTCGCTTAAAAATATCCATTGATGGCCTCCACAGCCTTCTGAGGCAAGGAATTCCACAGGTTCACCACTCTCTGACTAAAGAAACTTCATTTAATTCTGAGGCTATGTCCTCTAGTCCTCGACTCTCCCACTAGTGGAAACATCCGCTCCACTCTGTTGGATACAATAGCTTCTCTCTTCCCGTTTGGCACCGGGTAGGATTGTTCTTGTTGAAAGTTCGTTTTTTATTATAATTTTTCTTTAAATGCATATGTGATTTTAATAGTGTTTTATAAAATGGTATGTCTGGTATAACAATGTGTCTGCTTGATTCCCTGTTTTTTGCTTCTATCTATTTCCCTCAAGCATTACATTTTGATCATAAAGTCTCATTCTCTCTTTGACTGCAAGAACCCTTAGCACAAATGGTAATCAATATATTTTTAATGCCGCAAGATTAGTTCAGGGACAGACCTAGGTGTTGAAGCAGACTGGAAATATGATACAAGGGTGCAAATGCACAGTAATGTTGACGTCAAAGTTCTGGAAACAAAGTTCCCTTTTAGCCCTGCTCCATGCAATGAAATTCTGGTACAGTTGGAATTGCATTTCTGTTGGATACTTGAAAATGGAAATAAATTGTGTAAACTCAATGCTGAAAAATGACTGTCATCTTGGAGCAAATTGAGCAGGTTTAAGCTTGTAGGATGTGGGCTTTTAATGCCATTGCATTTATTTTAGACAGGTGCCAACTTGCCGATCACATTGTCAATGGTTCATTAATGACAGATGGTTAGTTATGACATTTAAAAAACACTTCATGAACTTCGCACACAACCATGATTAAGTTGATGGTTTCTGAGTGAGGTAAGGTTTGACCAATGAAGGCTTTTCAATAATCGTGTTATTTTTGAGTTGGCAATAGAGATGATCACACACCCTAATGAGTAGTTGTCAAGTTTTATTTTAATATTGTTTTGAGTTATCACTTAGTAACCGGCCAAAGAATGAACATTGACAGTCTTTGGCCCTCAATGAGCATCACGAAGGAGCCAGATTATTCGCTCATTACTGTTTACGGGAGTAAAACTGGCAGCAGCACTTTCTATATTATATCCATGATTATACTTCAAAAGTGCCTTATTAGCTGTTGAAATGCTTTGCGACAGACCATTAAACATAGGAGTAGAAATAGGCCATTCGACCCATCAAGTCTGCTCTACCATTCATAGAAAATAGGTGCAAGAGGAGGCCGTTCGGCCCTTCGAGCCAGCACCGCCATTCATTGTGATCATGGCTGATCGTCCCCAATCAATAACCCGTGCCTGCCTTCTCCCCATATCCCTTGATTCACTAGCCCCTAGAGCTCTATCTAACTCTCTCTTAAATCCATCCAGTGATTTGGCCTCCACTGCCCTCTGTGGCAGGGAATTCCACAAATTCACATCTCTCTGGGTGAAAAAGATTTTTCTCACCTCAGTCTTAAATGGCCTCCCCTTTATTCTAAGACTGTGGCCCCTGGTTCTGGACTCGCCCAACATTGGGAACATTTTTCCTGCATCTAGCTTGTCCAGTCCTTTTATAAACATATAAAATTATAAAAGGACTGGACAAGCTAGATGCAGGAAAAATGTTCCCAATGTTGGGCGAGTCCAGAACCAGGGGCCACAGTCTTAGAATAAAGGAGAGGCCATTTAAGACTGAGGTGAGAAAAAACTTTTTCACCCATTCGATCATGGCTGATCTATTTTTCCCTCTCAACTCCAGTCTCTTGCTTTCTCTCCGTAACGTTTGATACCCTTACTAATCAAGAACCTATCAATCTCCGCTTTACAAATACCCATAGCTTGAAGTTGTGAATATTATTATGTCAAATACAAGTCATTTTGGCTGATACTAATCCAAAAATTGAGATAAGAATGATTAGCACCCAAACCACCTCTCTAAACATTTGCACCATCCATCATTCACGCACCATAGCTGCATTGTCTGCCATTTACAAATTGCAGTGCAGGAACAGGACTTGTACAGCAGCTCTTCCCAAACTGATGGGCTCTACTAAAAAGAAGGCAAAGGTGGCAGGGACAAGGGAAAGCCACCTACTCATTGTTCTGACTTGGAAATATTGCATCATTGTTGCTGGAACAAAATCCTGAAACTCCTCGCCAAACGGCACACAACACAGGGGAGTTCAGGAAAGCAATTCATCGCTGCCACTTGGGGTGGTGTGAAATGCTCACCTTCCATGTGTTACCCACGTTCTGTGAATGAATTTAAGAATTAAAAACTTTTGGTAGAGGATATCGATACAGGCTTTTAAAATATCAGAGACAAGACCAATTTTTGTCTTCCATTTCTTTTTGAAAGATTTGCTTGCCCTTCACACTTGGATGTAAAGGGGTTCACGCTTTGTACTCTGGATCAGAGGTAGTACAGCAGTCATCAGATTGTCCTTTCACTCTGAGTCTGAGTAGAGTGGATTAATGCACTGTGCGTTCACACTGCGACAGCTGCACTGGGTTGTCACACTGCCCTTGCATATGCAGGTGATAATGTGGCTGATCTCGCTCTCCTTTCGCACCCTGGGACTCGTTACTACGAGTTAGCACCCTGATCTTTCACAGTCTGTGCCAGAACTTCACAGTGGGTTCACACGTCAGGGCTGCAAAGCCCAGTGGGTTAGCATTGTTTTGTTTCACACTCTGTTCTGCATGGCACACTCGGCAGCCATATTGTTTAGTTAAACTGAAAATGGATTGTACTACCATGTGTCCATTCACTCTGGTCTAATTGAATGGCCGAATAGGGATGCGAGGCTGAATAGCCTGCACCTTTTCCTTTGTTTCCCATAGATTGATTATATTATTTGTTCATAGACAATAGGTGCAGGAGTAGGCCCATCGAGCCAGCGCCGCCATTCATTGTGATCATGGCTGATCATTCACAATCAGTACCCCATTCCTGCCTTTTCCCCATATCCCCAGACTCCGCTGTCTTTAAGAGCTCTATCCAACTCTCTCTTGAAAGCATACAGACAATTGGCCTCCACTGCCTTCTGAGGCAGAGAATTCCACAGACTCACAACTCTCTGTGTGAAAACGTGTTTCCTCATCTCCGTTCTAAATTGCTTACCCTTTATTCGTAAACTGTGGCCCCTGGTTCTGGACTTCCCCATCACCTATGAAAGATCTATTGAGCTCTTCTTTTGAAACCACGTTTGCCCTGGATGTTTTTTTTTTACCAATTGATGCCTATGCCCAGTGGTTAAATAAAAAGTGTGAAAATGTGAGTTAATTGGAACATTTAAACAAAGTGAATTGTGGCTCAGTACTGAAATAACGACTGTAAGCATTGCTGCTTTCTCTTTGATCTCAAGAGGTCAGTCTGGTGCAAGTGAGCTGAAGCAGTGATCATATTTACCTACAACTTCATTTTGATAGAATAACTTGTTTTTGTGCACAATCTCATTGGCCTCCATTTTGGCCTCAATATGATTTCTTGCTCTTTCCTCCTGCAGTGTGGGGCATTTTCTCCACATTATTACTGAAAATAGTCAGTTGTATGTTAGGAAACAATATGGTAATGGCAAAGGGTGAATTCAATGTAAGGGATAGAAAAGGAGAATATTTTTTTCTTTTATGATTAAATGAAGCATCTGAGTAAAGTACTTTGCGGTTGAAACAGGATTGTACCCCCCAACCCCGGTGGAATTTCAACTGTGATAAACCATCTGACATTTTGGGAGGAGATGTGGAGATTTTTTTCAGGCTAAAGGAGTTATGTTTAGAATGGCTGATAATCTGATTTGGACATTGAATAACCATTAATTTGTACCAACATCTACAGCACTGCAAAATGCTATTTGTTGCTGGCTGGGCTGTAATTAAAACTTCAATGGAGGAAGGAACTGCAGATGCTGGTTTAAACCGAAGATAGACACAAAAAACTGGAGTAACTCAGCGGGACAGGCAGCATCTCTGGAGAGAAGGAATGGGTGATACAGAAATAGAACAAATGAATGAAAAATATGCAAAAAAGTAACAATAAAGGAAACCGGCCATTGTTAGCTGTGGCCTAGGTGAGAACAAGTACAGACAATATGACAACAAGATGACTTTGAAGCTGGTACGACTTGGGTGGGGGAGCCCCTGCATTCACTTTCTCTCTCTCTCTCCATCCCTCCCCCACCCAAGGCTCCACCTTTCCCTGTTCATCATTACATTTTTGCAAATCTTTCATTCACTTATTCTATATCTCTCTATATCACCGGCTATATCTCTCGTTTCCCGTTCCCCTGACTCTCAGTCTGAAGAACGGTCTCGACCCAGAAACGACCCAGGATAGTGTTAATGTGCGGGGATCGCTGGTCGGCGTGGAACCGGTGGGCCGAAGAGCCAGTTTCCGCGCTGCAGCTCTAAACTAAAATAAACTAAAAAAAAAGTGTAACTAATTAGGCATATTTCCGGAGGTGACTTTAAAAATGCCAAATTCTGATTTTTGAATTACACTACACTAAGAAATTGTTACAGAATTAGTAGCCTTGGTGTTAAACTAAGTGTAATGAGTCGAGTCGTACACACGTCAAGGTACAACACATTTATTAAAGTCCACTTACAGCGTTGGTCTGCAAGGTGTTACAGTAACTAGCAGCTACTCAGACTGAATAACGTAAGCAAACTCCTGGTAATAAAAATCGCCTAGTAGGCGGAGCAACTACTAACAGGCACTACAATTGGTTAGTAGAAAATAGGTGCAGGAGTAGGCCATTCAGCCCTTGGAGCCTGCACCGCCATTCAATATGATCATGGCTGATCATCCAACTCAGTATCCCGTACCTGCTTTCTCTCCATAACCCCTGATCCCCTTAGCCACAAGGGCCACATCTAACTCCCTCTTAAGTATAGCCAATGAACTGGCCTCAACTACCTTCTGTGGCAGAGCATTCCAGAGATTCACCACTCTCTGTGTAAAAAATGTTTTTCTCATCTCGGTACTAAAAGACTTCCCCCTTATCCTTAAACTGTGACCCCTTGTCCTGGACTTCCCCAACATCGGGAACAATCTTCCTGCATCTAGCCTGTCCAACCCCTTAAGAATTGTGTAAGTTTCTATAAGATCCCCCCTCAATCTTCTAAATTCTAGCGAGTACAAGCCGAGTCTATCCAGTCTTTCTTCATATGAAAGTCCTGACATCCCAGGAATCAGTCTGGTGAACCTTCTCTGTACTCCCTCTATGACAAGAATGTCTTTCCTCAGATTAGGAGACCAAAACTGTACGCAATACTCCAGGTGTGGTCTCACCAAAACCCTGTACAACTGCAGTAGAACCTCCCTGCTCCTATACTCAAATCCTTTTGCTATGAATGCTAACATACCATTCGCTTTCTTCACTGCCTGCTGCACCTGCATGCCTTCTTTCAATGACTGGTGTACCATGACACCCAGGTCTCGTTGCATCTCCCCTTTTCCTAATCGGCCACCATTCAGATAATAGTATACTTTCCTGTTTTTGCCACCAAAGTGGATAACCTCACATTTATCCACATTATACTGCATCTGCCATGCATTTTCTCACTCACCCAACCTATCCAAGTCACCTTGCAGCCTCCTAGCATCCTCCTCACAGCTAACACTGCCCCCCAGCTTCGTGTCATCCGCAAACTTGGAGATGTTGCATTCAATTCCCTCGTCCAAATCATTAATATATATTGTAAATAGCTGGGTCCCAGCACTCAGCCTTGCGGTACCCCACTAGTCACTGCCTGCCATTCTGAAAAGGACCCGTTTACTCCTACAGTAGCTGAAACGCTAATAACGCATATGGGGAAGTATAGATGGTTACACAAAATCACCGTATCTAAGGGGTGGCCTGCTGATCCATCCGGCGCGTGTGCGGTATGAATCCGCATCTCCTCCTTTCACCGTTGAAGTGACTGGGGAGGGGACCGGGGATGTGATCAGGGACGGCACCGGAGACCCGCCAGGTGGAGGCGGTGAAATAGGTGAGCTGCGCGCTGAACGCCGTGGAGAGGCCGCGGGGGACATAGCAGGGCTCTAGCTTAACTTTTTTTCCCTGTTGCCAGCCGGGCAACCTTGACAGCTTTTTAGGTTGCCAAATGACAGTTTAGGTGGTCATTGAAGACGGTTTGCATGACGCATGCGATAATGTGCTTGGACGAAGTGCGTAGTTACCAGTCGGAATTATGCTCAATGAGGCACTCATATATTATGTTCAAGAAGGAACTGCAGATGCTGGAAAATCGAAGGTAGACAAAAGTGCTGGATAAACTCAGCGAGTGCAGCAGCATCTATGGAGCGAAGGAAATAGGCAACGTTTCAGGCCGAAACCCATCAGTCTGAAGAAGGGTTTTGGCCCGAAACGTTGCCTATTTCCTTCGCTCCATAGATGCTGCCGTATCCGCTGAGTTTCTCCAGCACTTTTGTCTACATTCACATATTATTTCTGCTTCAAATAACTCACAAACTAAACATATTCACCAATCAAGACATGATATATCCCACAATGACATGCAGCAAAATTATAATACAGTATCGCAACTCTTTTTACACATTGCAATTAATGCAATTTCTATTAGTTCTTTCCACTTCCAAACAAAAATGTGGTTGGATTATTCAGCGTATGATCAACCTGTGTCAATAAATCCTGGACCATGGTAACATATATGCTTAACCATGCACACTACAGATTGATGCAAGCATGTTTTCTGTGAAGGACTGAACATTACTATGACATGGCCATAGCATGGGTCGTTATTGCTATTGGCACAGAAACACTCTGGCTTCCCACATAATTTATCCATAACAAAATATACAGGTTGCAAGGAAATTTCTAAAGGCATTTTATGATAATAGCTGTTAAAACCGACTATACCCATCTGACAGGTTAAACATTACACTAACTGACAAGAGATGGCCAAAGGACATAACTGCAGCAAATGTTCTTTTGGTAATATGTTTAAAGGTGTCAAAACAAATAATGACATTGAGAATTAAAACACATTTGATTACATTCCGTTATCAAACATAATCAATGTTCGCTCCAAAGACCATGAAGCACAATAGGGTCAGTGGGTGTGTGAATCAGTGCGGGGTGGATAGATGGCGGGGGGGGGGGGGGGTTGAGAAGGCAGTCGGTGCAGAATGGATGGATTGAGGCAGGTGAATTAGTACGTGTTGGTTGGAGTATGTAAAATTGTGAGGGGAGAGCACGGGGGATGTCAGTGGTGTTGAATGGGGGGATCAGTATGGAATGGATGGGGGGGATCAGTATAGGATGAATGGGGGTTCAGTACAGGATGAATGGGGGTAGACAAAAATGCTGGAGAAATTCAGCGGGTGAGGCAGCATCTATGGAGCTAAGGAAATAGGCAATGTTTTTCGGGTCGAGACCCTTCTTCAGACTGTTCCCCCCATTCTTCTTGAATGGGGGGATCAGTACTGGATGGATGGGGGGAGGGGTCAGCACAGAATGAATGGGGGGGGGATCAGTGCAGGATGAATGGGGGGGGGTCAGGACAGTGTGGATCGGAGGGTCTATGCAGGATGAATGGGGGATCACTACAGGATGAATGAGGGGATCAGTACAGGATGGATGGGGGGATTGGTGTAGGGTAAATGGAGGGTGGGTCAGTACGGGATGAATGGGAGGATCAGTGCAGTATGAATGGGTGGAGAAGTGCAGGATGGATGGGAAGGGGGGTCAGTACAGGATGAATTGGGGGACCAGTGTAGGATGGATGGGGGGGTGGCAGGAGAATCAATGCGAGGTGGGTAGGGTGATGAATAGATTGGGGGGGGGGGGTAGATGGGGACGGGAGCACATGGGATGTCAGTGAGGACTGAATAGAGGAGGGAATGGGGATCAGTGCGGGATGGAGAGGAGGGGTCCCAGGATAAGAGGGGTGGAGGGGGGCGTACAAGAGAGAGAGAGAGAGAGAAAGAGGGGGAGGGGGGAAGGGGCAGAGGAGGTGGGGAGGAAGGAAGGTCAGCGCTCCTCGGACAACATCGCCCCGCTGCCTTGGCCGTCCCTGTCCAACGCCAAAGTGCCGTCGCCGCCACCTCGCCACCGCCTCCGACAGGAAGGTGCGGGGCCAAGCGGTGCAGATCAAAGATCCTATAGCTATAAGATCTTTGGTGTAGCTGTTTCAGACGGCGGAAGGAGACCTCCCTCTCCCGGCCTCGGCGTGCGAGAGGGGTTGGTTTGAAAGCGCCGTTAGCGGAGTTGCAAGCAGTGACCGTTATCAGGGCGATAGGAGCCGCTGATGGCAAATCCGCAAATGGCGCTTTCAAAACAACCCCCTCTCGCACGCCGAGGCCGGGAGGAGACGGGGGGGGGGGGGAGGCTTTTCAAAAACTCGGTCAGTGTGCGAGAGGCATATGAAACAGGCTTGCAGTCGCCATCGGCAGCGATCTGCAGGCAAGCAGCGCCAAGTCCGTACTGGGACGCATCACTTGTGAGCGTTACTGGTAACTCTAAAGCAAAGTAGGCGAGGGCGGGTGTGCTGGCCAGCTGCAACTTGAGGATATCAAAAGGTCTTTGGTGCTGTGGATACCAGGACCATGCAGTCTCTTTGTGTGTCAGTTCCCGCAGGGGGGCAGATATATCGCTGTTGGGAATAAATTTCCCCAGGTAGTTGACCATTCCAAGGAACCTTTGTAAACTCGTAACGTCAGTAGGAACCGGCATTTCGTTGATAGGAACAGTTTTTGATGGGTCTGGTCTGAGACCATCGCTTGTGAAAACATGTCTGACGTAGGTAACTTCTGGGACTCGAAACTTGCACTTCAGGGGATTTGAGTTTGAGCTGAATGTCTTTGGCACGGTCCAGCACTTTCTTCAGATTAGTGTCATGCTCAGCCAAGTCGTGCCTGTAAACGAGAATGTCATCAACAATGATGGCGCATGGATACCCTGCAAACAGTTGTTCCATCGTGCGCTGGAAAACCTCGCTGGCAGAGTTGATGCCAAAGGGCATTCTCAGGAATTTGTAAAGGCCGAAGGGGGTGCTGAACGTAATAAGGTTGGACGAGTCTGGGTCCAGCAGAATTTGCCAAAACGAGCTTTTGGCATCCAGAATGGAGAACACTGATGCGTTGCCTATTTGAGCAGCAACTTCCTCTACCGTTTGCATAGGGTAGTGTGGGCGTTTGATAGCTGTGTTGAGGTCCCTGGGGTTGATGCATATACGGATTTCTTCCTTGTTTTTCTTCGTTGCAACCACCATGGTGGAAACCCAGTCAGATGGGTCAGTAACTTCAGCAATGACACCCATGGAGACCATCCGCTTGAGCTCATTGTGTACTCTGTCACACATTGCATGCGGAACACGATGTCGTGCTCGAACCACAGGAGTGACTTTGGGATCCACGGTGATGTGGTACTTGAGGGGCAGCTTGCCAAGCTCTTCGTTAAATAGTTCTCTGTGTTGAGAGAGTATTTGCTGAGTGGGGCCCTCAGTGAGAAAGAGTTGATGGACAGCGCAGCCAAAGTATACTAGGCCTAGATCGTGGCATGCATTGATACCGAGCAGAGTTTCAGAATCCCCCTTGACGATATAATACTTAAGGGTATGAGACTGCGAGTCTATGATGCAGTTTAAATGAGTTTCTCCAAGTGGGTGCAGAACATCACCCCCGTAGGCCCGAAGCGTGGGCGAGGCATTTTCAACATGTTTGGCATTACGTATTTTTTAAAACTCAGATAACGAGATGACATTACACTTTGCTCCCGTATCAATCTTAGCGATCACAGGCTTGTTATTCACAATCATGGTTACTTCAGGGTCAAGCTGCTCGTTAGAGGAAGGGAGGAGGGAGTGGATGGCTGAACTGTTATGAACTGAGCATGAGAATTGTTACAGTTAGGACATCGAGCAGCAGACCTTCGCTGCTGCCAGGCAGGAGAAGGCTGTGGATGCTTGTTAAGACAGGAGGTGTCTGTAAGGTTAACACTATACTGGGAGCGCTGCCCAGAGGTCACAGACTTAGTGTGAGAAGCCGTTATCTCAGCAATCCGACAGGCGTGTTCGGCTTGATTTAGAGTCAGTTCAGTGTTACAAAGTAATTCGTCTCTCACCTTGTCACTGAGCATACCTCCAACGAGCTTGTTGCGGATCGGTTCATCGCATAAATTTTCAAAGTGACAGCCCGCAGCCATGTGTTTTAAGTCGCTGATAAAACACTCTATTGGTTTGCCAACTTGTTGCATACGAGCAAAAAACTTGGTGCGTTTGATTATTGAGTTGGAGGGGAGGTCGCACAACTGTCTAAACAGGTTAGTAGGAAATAACCAATCTACACTAAGGGCATATATTGTTTATCTGGCCACTGATGAATATATTCCCAAGGAGCCCAGCTCATTAATTGGCTTATACAAGGATCTTTCATTTGAATATTTAAAGGGTTGTATTCGATGATAAGAGTCTACACTTCACGCTGCCTCGGCAAGGACTAGTCTCACTGCAGACACTCCCTCTTCTCCCCTCTTCCGTCAGAAAAGAGGTACAGAAGTGTGAAAATGCACACCTCCAGATTCAGGGACACTTTCTTCCCAGCTGTTATCAGGGAAATGAACCATCCTATCACCAACTAGAGAGTAGTCCTGAACTACCATCTACCTCATTGGTGACCCTCGGACTAATATGAATCAGATTGTACTGAACGTTATCCCTTTACCCTGTATCTGTGCACTGTGGATGGCTTGATTGTAATCATGCATAGTCTATCGGCTGACTGGATAGCACTCAACAAAAACGCTTTTCACTGTACCTATGTGCACCTGACAATAAACAAAACTAGACTAAACTAATTGAGAGGAATCTATCCAGAAGTAATTTCACTGTCCTGTTTTCTCCTTTAATGCCCATGTTTTTATTTTTGTTTCAAAATTCTTATCCTTTGAAAACTATCTGTTTCTTACATTTCCTGTGGCAAAGCATTTTGGCCCCTGAGAACTTTTGGGTTGATCTGAAGTTCACATAGAAGCCCCCTAGTAATGTTTTACAACTTACTGGGGACCAGTCAAATTCAGAAAGTTCCCAGGTGTGTTCATTATTTTCTCTAGTTATCCCTTGACAATTATTTCTGATCATATTATAATATATTACATATAATATCTATAATATATTAATATTATAGAAATATATGAAGATTTTGTATGTATGGGAAGATAGCAACATACTCTTGAAGGATTCTGGGTTTGTACTGGCCTCCAGTGCTCTACCCAGGTCTATTTATTCATCGTTTTTTATGTGAGCTAATTTTTTGATATCATTCCTAGCTTTAGCTTTTGTTGATTTGAAGCCACATAACCATAATCTTCTAATTTAAAGTCAGGATTGATTTTTTCTATTAATAGTTTCATATCTCTGTGATTGCCTTTTTATTTAGCCAGAGCCCACATTTATCTGGCCTCTTCCCAAATCTCTAACCTTGACTTGTGTAGTTCAACTCCACAATCTTCATACCGTTGATAGCTCTATTGGGAGGACGTGTCCTGTCTTGAGTTTACTGAGATCCCTTGACTTCTTTCAGCTTCATCCTTTGTTTCTATGCCATTTACATGCCACACCCATGTTTTGTTTTGTGTGCATGCAATACATTGCACTGACCCATGTGAAATGTTGTCAGCTATTCTTCCGTCAACTTACTTATTTTATACCACAGCTATGATTTTGTGCTGCCTCCTTTAATGCCACCAGGCTTCCAAGTTTTGCATCATTTACAATTTGTAATCAGGATCCATGTTGTTTAATTCAATTCAGCAATACTGTAGTATTTGATAGGGCAATGTAAAAGGATTTTTTATTCTGTACCGATTACATACTGCTACACTTGCAGGGTTTGATGGGGCACTGCTAAATTAGCTTTATTTTGTATTTAACCAATGTTGTACCTGCCCTGAGAGTGTTTCTTTCTTGTACTGGTTACTTGAAATAGACTTGTTTCATTTCCAGCATATGCATCTCTCACTTTAAGAAATATTGATTGCAATCCTAGTGAAGATTTATTGTTTGAATCAATAAGCATGGCACTTATGTATTATGTAATGTGTCTGTCTGTATGTACATCTATGTTATAAGTTTAATGTTGATGAAATGTTGGAACCTGTACCGAGCTGTACTGATAACAAATTCCACCAGCCTGGCTGTGTGGTCATTAAAATATACAATACAATACAATACAATTCCAAAAGATGAAACATGAGAATGTGTTGCTAAAGGTGTAATCTTCTGGTTTAGGCAGGGATGTGTAAGAAGCCAAGCTGAGGGGTCCATAGAGATATCAAAGATTGTTGGCTAGGGAAAGGTTAAGCTGCAATGGAGGGCTTGGGAAGGTTGGGCAAGGTGTGGAGAAATGAAGGAACAGGCTGTGATAGGGTGATGAAGGTTGCCCAAGTGACACTGCTTTGCGAATTGCCCAGTTAATAGATGAATCAGGGATTAGAGAGGAACAAAAGAACATGTTGGAACTGTGCGAGGCAGAACAGGGCAGCTGCTGGAAATCTGAAACAAAAGTGAATGCTGGTCATGCCCAGCAGATCAGGCAGCATCTGTGGAGAGAGAAACTGAATTAAAGTGGGCGGTCTACCACAGTCTCCACCAGTGACTCTCCTTGCAGAAATGGACACCTGTCCATTTACATCCTTGGTCAAAGCTCACAGTTTTGCTGCTTGTGATTAATTCAATAACTATCAGCTGGGGGTTCCATGTAGAAAGATCACTGTCCTCAATGAGGGCAGAAACCAACTGATGAATCCAAAACGCAGGGCCTAAACACATTACCACCATCTTCAGGCAGAGTGAATGATCCATTTCAGCCTCTTCCTCAAATGACCACTGTTACATTGCAGTATTCAGCCAATTTGATTTGCGTCATCCAGTAGAAAAAAAATACAAGTGCACTAGACGTACCTTTAGAAAGGAGACGAGGAGGAATTGTTTTAATCAGAGGGTGGTGAATCTGTGGAATTCATTGCCACAGAAGGCTTTAAGGCAAAGATTTACAGATTCTTGATCAATAAGGGTGTCAGAGGATTATGGGGAGAAGGCAGGAGAATGGGGTTGAGAGGGAAGATAGAGTAGACTTGATGGGCCAAAATGGCCTAATTCTGCTCCTAGAACTTATGACCATTCCAGTTGAAGTGCTAAATATATGTGCTGCAGATTTTGCTGCATTGGTAACTCGGCAGTTCCAGTAGCCACAGTGGAAAATCGCCTAAGAATGTCCCGTTCACAAAACATTAATGAGACCAATCACTAGCCTTTCAATGTTTGGCAAAATGATGGAAGGTGTCATCGTCAATGTTATCAAATGGCACCTACTCGCCAACGAACTGCTGATTCATGCTCAGTTTGGGTTTTGTCAGGACTATTCAACTCCTCGGTTAAGGCATGGATAATAAAGCTGAATTCAAGAGGAAAGCTGAGAGTGACTGTCCTTGACACCAAGGAGCCTAAGAATTTTAGCTTTGGGTTTATTATTATCATGTGTATTGAGGGACAATAAAAAGCTTTGTTTTGCATGCCATCTAATCAAAACAGATAATACTGTAGATAAATACAAACAAGCCAAACTCGAGTACAGTAGGTAATGTAAAGGGAAATATATAGTGCAGAAGATAGTCTCAGCATTGTGGCACACAGTTACAAATCCAGAGACAAAGTCCAATGCCATAATGGGGTAGAGGTGAATCAGACAGTACCCTAGTTTATGGAAAATAAGTCAATAGGAATTGGGAGGGAGGGAGTCTTTTTCCAGTGGCTGTGGTCAGCCTGACATAAAGGAAATGTGTAGGAAGGAACTACAGATGCCGGTTTAAACCGAAGATACATATAAAATACTGGAGTAACTCAGCGGGACAGGCAGTATCTGTGGAGAGAAGGAATGGGTGACGTTTCGGGTCGAGACCCTTCTTCAGACAGAGAGTAGCAATGTTACAAAATTTTGAGATTTAAAAAATAAAGTCTGCAATTTATCCCATCAGATAAAGCATAAAAAGAAGTTTAATTTGACACTTAATTCACTTTCATATCTTCAGTATTAAAAAAGTTATGGCCATTATCATACTCAGAAATTAGCATCTAGTTCCCTATTGCTTTTCCATTGACTTAACACAAAAGCTGTGATCGAGGACAGTTAAAAGCCCATAACTTTCTTAAAAATTATGGTAACTGAAAGAAATTTTCAGGTATTATAGATTGAAGCATTCTGAAACAAATATGAAACAATCTTACTTCGAAGACATGAAAGTAAAGCATATAATTAGTTAGTTACCTAATTGTAGCTAATTACAACATTCAATTACTAGATCTAAACATCTATCAATTTCTTAAGAATAGATTAACATTTTTAAATAGCCTAAGTGTCCAAATAACATTCACACAATAATTCACAATATAACATAATTTTTAAATCTAATTTTCATGAATTTACAGGCCAAATGGAAGGAATTGAATGTTTAATACCTGTAAATTAGTGGGGATTTAATTCATCTTGCGAGTGAGAATTTCTGGAACGCGATCTTTTGGAACGTTGATTTGCGGTGAATTTAACCCCGTATTGGCATGAAAAATACTGCCGTTAATTCGGGGAATAAAATCACCGTGTCGCATGACAAAATGTGAATTAAAGGCTTCTTAAGAAGCACTTTTATACATTTAAAGAAAGCACTTTCGTTTACCTGTCCATTGTGTGAAATCCGTCCCCGTTATTGGCGTTGACGCTTCAGGAGCTGCTTTTAAAATGACTGTAGCGCTGACATTGACGATTTAATTAAAAAAAAAAATTCACAAATCGCCGGTAGGAACGATTTTGTCAGCGAAGGTTTGTACTCCAACAAAATATTTCCAGGACAAGGGAGGAGAAACCGCGTTTTAACCCCGCCCCCCCCTTAAAGGCGCCAAAATCGCGCACACGGCCAGTGGCAGAATTACAGCGCGACTGAAGGTAAGTTTTGTAACATACCTACAGAGAGTCGGGGTAAAGGGAAACGAGAAATATAGATAGTGATGTAGAGAGATATAAAACAAATGAATGAAAGATATGCAAAAAAGTAATGATGATAAAGGAAACAGGCCATTGTTAGCTGTTAGCTAGATGGGAACGGGAACCTGGTGCAAGTTGGGTGGAGGAGAGATGGAGAGAGAGGGAGTGCAAGGGTTACTTGAAGTTAGAGAAATCAATATTCATACAGTAGTTATTTTTCATTCATTTGTTCTATATCTCTCTACACTGTCTATATCTCTCGTTTCCCTTTCCCGAGTATTCTGAAGAAGGGTCTCGACCCAAAACATCACTTATTCCTTCTCTCCAGAGATGCTGCCTGCCCCGCTGAGTTACTCCAGCTTTTTGTGTCTACTGTATCTGACATAAAGGAAGATGGCTGAGTTTTTTGGAGGACAATTATTTCAGTCCCAGAGCTTTGTTGGAGGAATTCCTCAGTCTTGTGGGCTAATTACCTTCAGCAGCATCATCAATGACCTTCGCTAATCATGGTTAGAGATTTGCTAATAACTACTACGTTCATCTCTTGCTGTGATTTCTCAGATAATGAGTAATCCTCGCCCACATGTTGCAAGACTTGTAACAGCTAGGCTTAGGGTGATGTGGTGACTGATGTTGTTAGTCTGATCATGTTCCTGTGGCAGTCATTGTTGTTATTACCAAATCCCTCGCCATCCTGTCTAAGGTTTCCCATTGAATAGAAACTTAACTGAATCAACCAGGCAAATACTGTAACTGTAGTAGCTAGTCAGAAGCAGTGTAGTAAGTGATCCAAAGATAGACACAGTCTGAAGAATGGTCTCGACCCAAAACGTCACCCATTCCTTCTCTCCAGAGATGCTGCCTGTCCTGCTGAGTAAAGGCCCTGTCCCACTTTTCCGAGTTACGAACTCTCCCGAGTTTTCCCCTTGATTCGAACTCGGAGAATTAAGGTAATAGCCATTCGTAGGTACTCGGGGCTATTTTTTTTACTCGTGGACATTTTTCAACATGTTGATAAAATGTCCCGACTTACCTGATGCCCTGAGTTCCTAAGGCTGGCATTACGAGCCGCTACGAGACATCTACGGACTCGCTACGGACATTCCCCGAGTTCGAATCAAGGGGAAAACTCGGGAGAGTTCGTGAGTAACTCGGAAAAGTGGGACAGGGCCTTAACTCCAGCTTTTTGTGTCTATCTTCGGTTTAAACCAGCATCTGCAGTTCCTTCCTACACGCAGTAAGTGATCCACTTCCTGGCTGTCCAACTCATCAAAGTTAACTGTCCCGTTAGGAGGACAAAGAGACTTTATGTCCAAATCACAAAGTCTGCCTCTATCTGCTTCACTTTCCAGAAGGCTCAAGGCAGCAATGTGATGGAATATTATCAATTGGCCTTGATGTATATGATTCCAAGAAAGTACAAGAAATTCGGGCAAAGCAGTTTGCTTGATCTCCATTTAAATGACTAAACATTTGCCCTTAGTGGATTGTGGCTGCAGTGTGCGCTATGAACTGGGTGCGAAACACAACTTACTGACAACATGTCTCAAGTCTGCAACCTTCACCCCTTTAAGAAAGACAAAGAGATCAGTTACATGAGAATATCGCAAAATTCCTCCATTATCAGGCTTCTGAACAGTCCTTCCATAAGTTAGAGTACTGTTCGATTCACCTCTACCCCATTGAGGACATTCGATTTTGTCAAAGGAACTGATGCGCCACAATACTGAAAATTATATTCTGCACTCTCTATGTTTGCTGTATCTGTTATACTTTGCTCTATCTGTTATACTTGAGTTTGAACTGATTGTATCTATGTACGGTATATCTGATCTGTTGGGATAACGTGCAAAACACTGTACTTCAGTACACATGACAATAATAAACCTAAACTTAAGTTCCTCAATTGAATATTTAACACTATTCCCTGAACGCTGTTGGGAACACCCCAATCAGCCATGGTCACAGGAACTACAATGGTTCATGAAGGAAGCCCACTATCATCACCTCAAAGTGGTTAATATTTAGGTAATGGATTGAAAGGTAACAAAACCTGTTCTGGATTTGTAGTATCGCACAGTGTCAATTCAGAGCTATTTGAACTGTGTTACCCAAATGAACAAATTGCCTTAATTTATTGTGGGAGCGAGCCTACAGTGCATTCAGAAAGTATTCAGGCCCTTTCACTTGTCCACATTTTGTTACATTACAGCCTTATTTTAAAATGGATTACATTATTTTTGTTTTTTATCATCAATCTACACACAATACCCCAGAATGAAGAAGCAAAAACAGGTGTTTAGAAATTTTTGCAAAGTAATTAAAAAGAAATAACTGAAATATCACATTTACATAGGTATTCAGACACTTGCTATGACACTCAAAATTGAGCTTAGGTTCATCCTGTTTCCATTGATTATCCTTGAGATGTTTCCACAACTTGATTGGAGTGCACCCAGTAGTAAATTGTTCCACATAAGAGATTAGTATACAAACTTAAAGCACACGGTATTGGGGGTTCAGTATTGATGTGGATAGAGAACTGGCTGGCAGACAGGAAGCAAAGAGTAGGAGTTAACGGGTCCTTTTCAGAATGGCAGGCAGTGACTAGTGGGGTACCGCAAGGCTCAGTGCTGGGACCCCAGCTATTTACAATATATATTAATGATTTGGACGAGGGAATTGAATGCAACATCTCCAAGCTGGGGGGCAGTATTAGCTGTGAGGAGGATGCTAGGAGGCTGCAAGGTGACTTGGATAGGCTGGGTGAGTGGGCAAATGCATGGCAGATGCAGTATAATGTGGATAAATGTGAGGATATCCACTTTGGTGGCAAAAACAGGAAAGTAGACTATTATCTGAATGGTGGCCGATTAGGAAAAGGGGAGATGCAACGAGACCTGGGTGTCATGGTACACCAGTCATTGAAAGTAGGCATGCAAGTGCAGCAGGCAGTGAAGAAAGCGAATGGTATGTTAGCATTCATAGCAAAAGGATTTGAGTATAAGAGCAGGGAGGTTCTACTGCAGTTGTGCAGGTTCTTGGTGAGACCACACCTGGAGTATTGCATACAGTTTTGGTCTCCAAATCTGAGGAAAGACATTCTTGCCATAGAGGGAGTACAGAGAAGGTTCACCAGACTGATTCCTGGGATGTCAGGACTTTCATATGAAGAAAGACTGGATAGACTCGGCTTGTACTCGCTAGAATTTAGAAGATTGAGGGGGGGATCTTATAGAAACTTACTAAATAAGGGGTTGGACAGGCTAGATGCAGGAAGATTGTTCCCGATGTTGGGGAAGTCCAGGACAAGGGGTCACAGTTTAAGGATAAAGGGGAAATCTTTTAGGACTGAGATGAGAAAAACATTTTTCACACAAAGAGTGGTGAATCTCTGGAATTCTCTGCCACAGAAGGTAGTTGAGGCCAGTTCATTGGCTATATTTAAGAGGGAGTTAGATGTGGCCCTTGTGGCTAAAGGGATCAGGGGGTATGGAGAGAAGGCAGGTACAGGATACTGAGTTGGATGATCAGCCATGATCATATTGAATGGCGGTGCAGGCTCGAAGGGCCGAATGGCCTACTCCTGCACCTATTTTCTATATTTCTATGTTTCTACATGAGCTGCCTCTCACTCTACCTCAAGGGTCAAGCCACTGAGTTACTCCAGCATTTTGTGTCTATTTTCGGTGTAAACCAGCATCTGCAGTTCCTTCCTACACATCAAGTCAAGAATGTTTAACTGTCATTTTAGGTCGAGACCGCTCTTCAGAAGAAGAGTCTCGACCTGAAACGTCACCCATTGCTTGTCCAGAGATGCTGCCTGTCCCGTTGAGTTACTCCAGCATTTTGTGTCTACCTTCGATTTATCTGCAGTGCTTTCCAACACATGTTTAACTGTCATGTGTATCAGCAACAAAACAATTAAATTCTTACTTGCGGCAACATAGCAAACAGTAAACACGGAACTCGGAGATAACAATTGAATAAATTCAATGTTTTTTGTTTCTCACTCAAAGTTGCCCAACTTGCCCTAATTTTTTGTCTATGTTACCCTTGATTAACAGCCCAGGAATGTGGTTCTTTAATATCTGGGTACAATTTTTAACCCAATATGAGCAGTTCCTTTTTTTTGTTTATTTGTTCTGCTCTTCTGATTATATTTTAGAAAGATCTCGATAATGAGTGTTGGTCATCAGGGATCGTGCAGAGGAGATTCAAGATTCAAGAGAGTTTATTGTCATGTGTCCCTGATAGGACAATGAAATTCTTGCTTTGCTTCAGCACAACAGAACATAGTAGGCATTGACTGCAAAACAGATCAGTGTGTCCATATACCATTCTATAAATATATACATACATGAATAAATAAACTGATCAAGTGCAAATAACAGATAATGGGCTATTAATGTTCAGAGTTTTGTCCGAGCCAAGTTTAATAGCCTGATGGCTGTGGGGAAGTAGCTATTCCTGAACCTGGTCGTTGCAGTCTTCAGGCTCCTGTACCTTCTACCTGAAGGTAGCGGGGAGATGAGTGTGTGGCCAGGATGGTGTGGGTCCTTGATGATGCTGCCAGCCTTTTTGAGGCAGCGACTGCGATAGATCCTCTCGATGGAAGGGAGGTCAGAGCCGATGATGGACTGGGCAGTGTTTACTACTTTTTGTAGTCTTTTCCTCTCCAGGGCGCTCAAGTTGCCGAACCAAGCCACGATGCAACTCTACTGTGCACCTGTAGAAGTTAGAGAGAGTCCTCCTTGACAAACCGACTCTCCGAAAATCTTCTCAGGAAGTAGAGGTGCTGATGTGCTTTCTTAATAATTGCATCAGTGTTCTCGGACCAGGAAAGATCTTCACAGATGTGCACGCCCAGGAATTTGAAGCTCTTGACCCTTTCAACCATCGACCCGTTGATATAAACGGGACTGTGGGTCCCCATCCTACTCCTTCCAAAGTCTACAATCAGTTCCTTGGTTTTGCTGGTGTTGAGGGCCAGGTTATTGTGCTGGCACCATATGGACAGTTGCTCGATCTCTCTTCTATACTCTGACTCATCCCCATCAGTGATACGTCCCACAACAGTGGTGTCATCAGCGAACTTGATGATGGAGTTCGCACTATGACCGGCTACGCAGTCATGAGTATAGAGTGAGTACAGCAGGGGGCTGAGCACGCAGCCTTGAGGTGCTCCCATGCTGATTGTTATCGAGGCTGACACATTTCCACCAATACGAACAGACTGTGGTCTGAGAATGAGGAAGTCGAGGATCCAATTGCAGAGGGATGTGCAGAGACCCAGTTCTGCGAATTTGGTAACCAGCTTGGAGGGGATGATTGTGTTAAATGCCGAGCTGTAATCAATGAATAACAGGGGCGGCACGATGGTGCAACAGTAGAGTTGCTGCCTTGCAGTGCTGGAGACCTGGGTTCGGTCCCGACTACGGGTGCTGTCTGTACAGAGTTTGTACGTTCTCCCCGTGATCACGTGGGTTTTCTCCCAAGATCTTCGGTTTCCTCCCAGTAGCAGGATCGGTCCGAGTCAGCATGAATTTACGAAGGGGAAATCATGCTTGACTAATCTTCTGGAATTTTTTGAGGATGTAACTGGGAAAATGGAAAAGGGCCAGTGGATGTAGTGTACCTGGACTTTCAGAAAGCATTTGATAAGGTCCCACATAGGAGATTAGGGCAAAATTAGGGCACATGGTATTGGGTGTAGGGTGCTGACATGGATAGAAAATTGGTTGGCAGACAGGAGATAGAGTAGGGATTAACGGGTCCCTTTCAGAATGGCAGGCGGTGACTAGTGTGGTACCGCAAGGCTCGGTGATGGGACCGCAGGTATTTACAATATATATTAATGATTTAGATGAAGGGATTGAAAGTAACATTAGCAAATTTGCAGATGACACAAAGCTAGGTGGCAGTGTGAACTGTGAGGAGGATGCCATGAGAATGCAGGGTGACTTGGACAGGTTGGGTGAGTTGGCAGATGCATGGCAGATGCAGTTTAATGTGGATAAATGTGAGGTTATCCACTTTGGTGGCAAAAACAGGAAGGCAGATTATTATCTAAATGGTGTCAAGTTGGGGAAAAGGGGAAGTACAATGGGATCTGGGGTCCTTGTACATAAGTCTATGAAAGTAAGCATGCAGGTACAGCAGGCAGTGAAGAAAGCAAATGGCATGTTGGCCTTCATAACAAGAGGAGTCGAGTATAGGAGCAAAGAGGTTCTTCTGCAGTTGTACAAGGCCCTAGTGAGACCACACCTGGAGTATCGTGTGCAGTTTTGGTCTCCAAATTTGAGGAAGGACATTCTTGCTATTGAGGGAGTGCAGCGTAGGTTCGCAAGGTTAATTCCCGAGATGGCGGGACTGTCATATGCTGAGAGAATGGAGCGGCTGGGCTTGAATACTCTGGAATTTAGGATGAGGGGGGATCTTATTGAAACATATAAGATTATGAAAGGTTTGGACTCGCTAGAGGCAGGAAACATGTTCCCGATGTTGGGCGAGTCCAGAACCAGGGGCCACAGTTTAAGAATAAGGGTTGAGCCATTTAGAACGGAGATGAGGAAATACTTTTTCACACAGAGAGTTGTGAATCTGTGGAATTCTGTGCCTCAGAGGGCGGTGGAGGCCGGTTCTCTGGATGCTTTCAAGAGAGAGTTATGTTGAGCTCTTAAAGATAGTGGAGTCAAAGGATATGGGGAGAAGGCAGGGACAGGGTACTGATTGTGGATGATCAGCCATGATCACATTGAATGGCGGTGCTGGCTCGAAGTGCCGAATGGCCTCCTGCTGCACCTATTGTCTATTGGTATAATTGTAAATTGTCCCTCGTGTGTGTAGAATAGTGTTAATGTGTGGGGATCGCTGGTCGGTGCGGAGTCGGTGGGCCAAAGGGTCTGTTTCTGCTCTGTATCTCTAAACTAAACCTGCAAGGTCAAAATTGGATGAAAGTGGAGATCTGAGGGTTATAGCGTTGAAGGCGATGACAAATATAGTGGCAAACTTTGAGCGCAATAAGAAATTTGCATTATATCAATAGAGCTTATGAAGATAGCGTTTTACCATTGCATCATTCAAGTGGAACTATTCAAAAATATTATATAACTGCGATGAAAGCAGCAACTAAATCACCTTTAGTTTAAATCATTTAATGTCCTTGTTCATTAGCTTGGGCTGCTTCAGGCTGATTCAGATATTCTGAGTGGCTGGTTTTATCACACGATATTGCAACAGCTATCACTACAATGTGTCCATTAAAGTCCCAAATCCTTCCATTAGTAGGTTGGTTTGTATGGGCAAATAGTGATAACAGGGCAAGCAATCGAGATGTTCCTGAAAAAGTCAGTGTATCTGACTGTGACCCTGTACAGCGGTAAGTGTCTAGCCCATTTCATTTTTAAACTCTAAGAATGTCACTGCAACGTTTAGCATTCATTGACATAACTGATCTTGCTGTGAACTTCCTGCAAAAGGACGTGCATGTGGAGAATATCAGTGACATGTTTGTCCTCGTTGAATGCACAGTGCTGTTCTGTCACAGTGATGCTGTGTCATGTGAAACACATTGTGTCACATATTTGACATGATGCATTTGAATGGAATTTAAGCAGCAACACTAGGTCTGTAATGCAGCATTGGTTGACAATATTGACCATGTTGGCTCGTGTTGTCGACCTCCCCATGGTGAGCCCTGTCAACTGACCTCAGTCAGGCAAACGACAACAAACAGACAGCCGCAGCTTGGCGCACTTTTTAGGGCGGGCACCTACAGAT
Source organism: Malacoraja senta (assembly GCA_038087875.1). Classification (NCBI taxonomy): domain Eukaryota; kingdom Metazoa; phylum Chordata; class Chondrichthyes; order Rajiformes; family Rajidae; genus Malacoraja; species Malacoraja senta. Next base: position 6,557,766 of record CM075998.1, read on the forward strand.
GTCGAACTGGATGGCATCACCCTGCTGCAGACTTCTGCTGCCTCAAACGCAAGAAGGAGAAGAAGAAAAAGGTTGACTAAAAGTGGATCCATTTTAGTTCCATAAGTCGGTTAGCTATGGGAGACCTAAACAAGAAATTGAGTAGAAATTCATCCCTGGTTAGTCATGTTTAATAGCCTGTATAGTAGTGCTAGATCATTTTACTCAACTCCCTAAATTGTAGAGATACAGCATGGAAACAGGCCCTTTGGCCCACTGAGTCCATGCCGACCATCGATCACCCATTCACACTAATTCTATGTTATCTCACTTTCTTATCCACTCCCTACAAACTAGGTTTATTTTACAGAGTGCAATTAACCTACATGTCTTTGGGATGTGGAAAGAAACTGGAGCAAACTCGCGCGGTTACAGGGATAACGTGTAAACTCCACGCGGACAGCACCAGAGGTTGCGATCGAACCCGGGCCTCTGATGCTGGGAGGCTGCTGCTCTACCAGCTGCGCCACTGTGTCGCTGTTACATTGAAGTAGTTTAGTAAGTGCTGCTGCTAAGGGATGAATTGTGACTCAAATTTCTCATTCAATGTATACGAAGTATAAGAAATATAATGGTGAAGTGGGGCTGAATTAAGAAGGTTTGAGCCAGAGGTTGTTTTTGTGAATACAGTGCATTATGACTGCATCTTTTTGATGAATAATAAATTGGGTTTAATCTGCTTTTATGTCGTCTTGCTGCTTATTTGCATAGAATAACTGGAGCGAGCACTGATGCACAAATTGTGGAAATGTATAGAGAGGTGCAAGTGGGGACAGTATTCCAGAAATACACAACTGCAAGGTGTACAATTCTCTATGTTCTTCCGTCCCTCCCTCAAACACTGGGTGTGGTATCGAAATGGGTAAAAATATATTTATAGTGTTCATGGGAATTTTAATTTTCTCTTAACTACGTAGGAGATTTGTGTGAATGTTGGCTGGAACTATGTGTTTTTCAATAAATGTTGTGATGTAAAGTATCGTCAGGAACCGGTTAGGATCCGGCATGTTGTCAACTGTCACTCACTTGTTAGCATTATTACCCCTGAGTCAGAAAGTTATAAACGTCTCACTCTGGAGACTTAAGAAACAATGATCAGAGGGGGGGGCACTTGAGTTGATCACAACATTTGAGTTGATCAAGGAAAGTCAGCACAGATTTGTTAGAAGCAACACACAAAGTGTTGGAATAACTCAGCGGGTCAAGCAGCCTCTCTGGATAAAAAAATAGTATACGACTCGGGTCGGAACCCTTTGGAACCTTTTGTTTTAAGAAGGGTTCCGACCTGTAACGTCACCTGTTCCTTTTCTCTGGAGATGCTGCCTGACCTGTTGAGTTACTCCAGCTCTTTGTCTCTATCTTCGGTAATCAGCAGCATCTGCAGTTCCTTCATGCACATTTGTTCAAAGCAAATTGTATTTGACTACACAAATAAATGTTTTTGATGAGGTGACAGAAGTGTGATGAAGGGGATGTGGTAGATACTGTTATTTTGGATTTATTCACAGCGTTAGACAAAGTCTTAAATAAAGGCTGTTCAGTCAAATTGATGCTCATAGAATAAAGTGACTTAAGCTGACAATGTTGTCAGTAGTGAACAAGATAGTAACAAATTGCAGGGGTTCATATTCATACAGCATGGAAACAGGCCCTTTGGATGCCCCAGTTTTGCCAGTCCCACCTGCTCGCGTTTGGCCCATATCCCTCAACCTTTCCTATCCACATACATGTCCAAATAGTCATAAATAGATTGGTAGAATAGCCAGGTAATGGTGGAGAAAACATTACATGAACAATGTGAAGTGATATAGTTCAGTGGAAAGAGGCTAAGCAACAGGATAAGCAGCAGCCATCATGTTGAACTTGCTCTGCATGTTAATAAAATCTTGACCTCAATGCCACTGTAAGAATTGTAAGCGTTGTGAGAATGAGTCTGTGTCAGCCCAGGAGCAGCATGAACGGAAAGTTACATTTTGGGTCTTGCAAAATTTTAGAGGGCATTAGGTGACCATCTGCCATTGATATTAAAGAAAAAGATTTGCAAGTGTCCCAACTCCTATCCACACTGTGCCTGGATGCTGGGAGAGATGAAAGACATAAAAACGAGGTTAAAAACCCGATTGAGATAAAAATGAAAAAGTGATTTTGTTTTAAGCAAAAAATATTTCTTTAATTTAGTTTCAAAGTTAATTTTCAAAACTGTAACTTGCTGGGATGATGAATGGAATTTGAAGAACTCCAGAAAGCTGAAGAGCTGATATATTTATACTGCCACCCAGCAATAAAGCTGCGGAACTGCAAGCATGACTGCATGCTTGTTTAAAATGGAGGAGGCAATACAATGTGACGGAATAGTGAGACCAAAAATGGAAGGTGCAACATATATGGCAAATGTTGTAATGGAGAGGTGTTGGTGCTCATTTTTGTTTCTGCATCTCCCTTCAAAGATTTGCTGCTATCTTGGTTATTTTTCTCCTCCTGTCAATGGAGCATTGCCCCATGGCAGCGAAGAAGCAACTCATAAGAACAAATCAAGTAGAATCAGGAGTGGAACATTTTCTTCTGAACATCTAAAAATCTACTAATCATAGCTTTGGCGACAATAGAATGTGTTGGGATAAAAGTTCCAGGAAAAGTGTGGTCTTTATTAGGTCCTTTCGAAACCTCTTCCTCTAACATTCATGGGGCTGTCTATATCTCTACGCTCCCATGGTATTTACTATTCCCTTTCCTATCACCTCTAATGGCCCATACTCCTTCCATTTGAGCTAACTGCTTTATCCCTGCACCATCCTTTTCTCCTCCGCACCTTTCTGTTTTCAGTTATCTCAGCACTAACCTTTTTATCTGCATTACCGCATCATTCCTGGAGCAGATGGCAAGAGATCAAAGAGTTCCTCTACTTCAAACACTTTCTCTCCTCTCCTCTTCCACCCAACCATCTCTTCTTCTGTCCACTTCTACATTCACATGTTTTGTTATTTTCAGAATTCAACCTCACGACTACATCAATTTTAAATCGGGGGGGGGGGGGGGGGGCAAAAAAACATCATTCTTTATTCCTTAGAGCTTATTTGTTCCTTTGGTTTCATAGATGTACAGATTGATATTTTCTATCTGAACAAAACACATGATGTAATGATGGTAAAAGCAACCTTATCATTATCCAACCATATCACGTGTGGAGTATACATCTCCATCTGTTTATTGCCATTGTTTAGACAAGAACTTCCAACTGATTCTGCACTTCCAACAAGTCACTTTTTAATATCTACAATACTGCAGTAACCATGTTTTGGGTTGTCTGGTGTTTTCCCTAGAGAATTCCATAACACTAATGAATGACCTATGGTTGGGTGTTGCCACAGGCACATTCAATTCAATATTACTTTGTTTTATTTCCTGTCCTGTATATTTTTTGCCACGGATCTCCATTCTTCATGATGAGATCAGTGAATGTCTGTAGGCATTGAGTGACGATAAACATTTATTGACTAAGTATTCAGTGAATTATTTGATGTAGTCTTGGTTTCACTCAATGTTCCCTCAGTTTCCCATCAATCATGTATAGTCTTTCTGCTGACTGGTTAGCACACAACAATACCTATCTGAAGAAGGGTCTCGACCCGAAATGTCACCCATTCTTTCTTTCCAGAGATGCTGCCTGAGTTACTCCAGCTTTTTGTGTCTATCTTCGGTTTAAACCAGCATCTGCAGTTCCTCCTTACACAATAACTTTTCACTGTACCTCGGTACACGTGACATTGAACTGAACAGTTCAAAATTACTAATTTAATATAGGTGTTTAAAATTTAGTTTTCCGGAAGCATGTCTTGCCTCTGTAAAATTTCCTGCTGTTATGTAATCTATCCTTATTTGAGCAAACTAAAGATTTTACCAAATAGTTGAATTTGTCTATATCCTTGGACTGTTTAAGGTCATCCTGTCAATCCTTGTGCAGTTTATACGTGTAATTTTGCTTTTGTCTGTACTAATATCAAGACGTGATTTTTACTGTGCATTCAGTTCTTGTATGCTGTTTTTGTATGCCTGTTTGATTGTATGGTTGGTTATGTAGTATCCAGTGGACATTGAGGATTATCATAAAATATCTTTTGAAAACTTATTGGAAATCTGAAATAATGATGGAAATTGTTGGACTTGCTCATCAGGGTTAAAGAACTTAGAGTATGCAGCACACATATGAATCAACATCTCTTTCTCGTTCTGCTGATTGTGGGGTGAGCTGACGTAAGGAACCGTTGCTGTTTTTTTCTATTCTTTCACTTCAAAGGTCACAAAATAACTTGCTTATCCCTTTTATGCTTGCTCACTCATTAACTCGTGCACATGTTCTCCTGATAATAGATGTTCAGTTTGAGATTAATTTCTGTTATGCTCTGTTCTCTTGGGTCTTTCTTAAAATAATACTGAAGATATTTGTGACGAAACTGCCAGAAGTGATATTTAAAAACACCTCACTACAACTGAGCCTGTACTGTTGCACCATTGAAAATTGTACTCGATCTAAATTCAGCAATGCTTATAACTCGCATTTGTTTAGTTTAGTTCAGAGATACAGTGCAAAAACAGGCCCTTCAGCCCACTGAGTTCACACCGACCCGTGATCACCCGTACACTAGTTCCATTCCATACACTCAGGACAATTTACAGAGGAAAATTAACCTACAAACCACTTTGGAGTGTGAGAGGAAACCAGAGATCCCGGAGAAAACCCATGCAGGTTTCAGGGAGAATGTACAAACAGATAGCACCCGTAGTCGGGATTGTACCCGGGTCTCTCTACTGCTGCGATGCTGTGTCACCCTTTGTCTTTAATGTAGTTTGCTGATGCATCACAACTTTGAGCAAATCTGTCAATTTTAAGTCTAGGCTGCGGGATACGATACAATGCTATATGATAGAACTTTATTTATTTATCAGGCAAAATTTGGGGAACGAGGGGGGAGGGAGATAATCTCAGTCTCAGTCTACCCCACGACAGAAGGGAGAGGAGTTGTACACTTTGATAGCCACAGGGAAGAAGGATCTCCTGTGGCGTTCTGTGCTGCATCTTGGTGGAACCAGTCTGTTGCTGAAGGTGCTCCTCAGGTTGACCAGTGATGTCACAGAGGGGGTGAGCTGTATTGTCCAGGATGCTCCGCAGTTTGAGGAGCATCCTCCCCTCCAAAACTACCTCCCATGAATCCAACTCCAACTCCGCCCCCAGGACGGAGCCAGCCTTCCTGATGAGTTTGTTGATCCTATTGGCGCCTGCAGCCTTCACCCTGCTGCCCCAGCACACGGCAGCGAAGAAGATGGCAGTGGCCACCACCAATCTCTGGCTACCACCCATCTCTGAGCTGCCTGACACATGCTTGCCCTCCACTCCCCTCGAGGCCTGTGCCAGTAATGGCGTCTTGCCCCCCAAATCAGCAGTGCCGTGCCATCTGGCGGAAATGCAAAATCACAGGAAGCAAAGAGTAGGAGTAAACGGGTCCTTTTCAGAATGGCAGGCAGTGACTAGTGGGGTACCGCAAGGCTCAGTGCTGGGACCTCAGCTATTTACAATATATATTAATGATCTGGACGAGGGAATTGAATGCAACATCTCCAAGTTTGCGGTATAATGTGGATAAATGTAAGGTTATCCACTTTGGTGGCAAAAACAGGAAAGTAGACTATTACCTGAATGGTGGCCGATTAGGAAAAGGGGAGATGCAACGAGACCTGGGTGTCATGGTACACCAGTCATTGAAAGTGGGCATGCAGGTGCAGCAGGCAGTGAAGAAAGCGAATGGTATGTTAGCATTCATAGCAAAAGGATTTGAGTATAGGAGCAGGGAGGTTCTACTGCAGTTGTACAGGGTCTTGGTGAGACCACACCTGGAGTATTGCGTACAGTTTTGGTCTCCTAATCTGAGGAAGGACATTCCTGCCATAGAGGGAGTACAGAGAAGGTTCACCAGACTGATTCCTGGGATGTCAGGACTTTCATATGAGGAAAGACTGGATAGACTCGGCTTGTACTCGCTGGAATTTAGAAGACTGAGGGGGGATCTTATAGAAACTTACAACATTCTTAAGGGGTTGGACAGGCTAGATGCAGGAAGATTGTTCCCAATGTTGGGGGAGTCCAGAACAAGGGGTCACAGTTTAAGGATAAAGGGGAAATCTTTTAGGACTGAGATGAGAAAAACATTTTTTACACAGAGAGTGGTGAATCTCTGGAATTCTCTACCACAGAATGTAGTTGAGGCCAGTTCATTGGCTATATTTAAGAGGGAGTTAGATGTGGCCCTTGTGGCTAAAGGGATCAGGTGGTATGGAGAGAAAGCAGGTACAGGATACTGAGTTGGATGATCAGCCATGATCATATTGAATGGCGGTGCAGGCTCGAAGGGCCGAATGGCCTACTCCTGCACCTATTTTCTATGTTTCTATGTCTTCTGCGAAATTGCTCTTGGTCTTATCAGCTATGAAGATTTTCAAATGTCTTTGGTTATATGTCACTGTTATTCAGGAACATTGAAAGATGTTCAAGAGTATTAAAATTAATCATAAGATTAGAAACGTTAAAAATAATTATAATGCCTAAGCATGAGAGAAAACAAATGCATTTAAATATTTTCATTACATATTTAAATTTAAATGATTTTTAATAACTGAAAATGATGTGAATCTTCCCTTGTTCCCTCAGCCATTTCTACATTTTAAGATGAATATGTCGGGTCTAAACCTATGCAGGTTCAGCCCCCAAATTCCCCAGCTTAACTACATTCAGTCTGACTCGTGTGCTATGGGTGAATTTGTGATCTTCCAATCGTTGTGGCCCTTGCGCTTTCGTTTAATCTGCACTTTCTTTGTAACTGCAGCAACTATATTCTGCACTGTTTCCTTTCTCTCTTTGCGCTACCTGTTGTACTTGTGTATGGCATAATTTGCCCGCGTAGCATGCAAACCAAAGTTTGGAAGCAGCTGCTGACGGGCTATTTGAGGATATGCCCCAACACGATCATGTAGTGTGAGTAGGGCTTGGGCTCTCAACTTCATGCCTCGGGCAGGAGTGCCACAAATTGACACTCGGATGGTAGATTTGCAAACTGATCAAATCAGTCAATGCTAGAGTTTCTCTGAACTTGTTGACTGTCTAAGGATTAAAATACTTTTGAGCATTCTGTGAAGCTTTTCAGTTTGTGTGGTTGCCGTGGAACAATGAAGCCTATCATACCCACGCCAAATAATAGTACAGCACTGTTTTGTAGGCTGTGGAATTGCCTGTGTAAATAATATCGGCCACTGAGAGATTTTTTGTGAACTGTTATATCTGACCGAAGGAGGAGAATAGTGAATATTTAACTGTGGAAAGGAGCAGGTAAATTATAAAAGGGTGGCGCAGTGGCAGAGCTGCTGACTCAGCACCGGACACCTGGGTTCGATCCTGACCTTCGGTGTCGCCTGTGTGTGTGGAGTTTGCACGTTCTCCCTGTGACCGTGTGGGTTTCCTCCGGATGTTCCGGTTTCCTCCCACATCCCAAAGATGTGCAGGTTTGTAGGTCAATTGGCTTCTGTATATTATCCCTAGTGTGTAGGGAGTGGGCTAACATAGAACACGTGTGACACAAAAAACTAGAGTAACTCAGCGGGTTAGACAGCATCTCTTGAGAAAAGGAATAGGTGATGTTTCGGGTCGAGACCCTTCGTCAGACCACCTTCAGACCATACATTCTGAATTTATTTCCGATCCGTAATTGAGAAAGTGGTGGTGAGCCATCATCTTGAACCACAGTTGATCTTCTAGTCCCATGGTGTTGGGTGGGCAATGAAGGAAAGCTGGTGCATTTCCAGGTGCCAACAGTGTGCGATTTGGCAGGAGTCTTGGATGTGTTCCATTGCACTCACTGTTCTTGACCATGGCTAGAGAGGACATGTTTTGGGAGGTGAGAGTAGTAGCGAGTAGTGGGGGCATGTAAATGAAATGTGGAGTAACTCAGTGGGACGGGCAGCATCTCTGGATAGAAAGAATGGGTGACGTTTCCGGTCGGGTCTGTTCTTCAGTGTGTTCGATGCACCCTGCAGCTGCAATGCACTGGCGGTGAAGGAAGTGCATGTTTAAAGTGGTGCATGAATTGTCCATCAAGTAGCTGCTTTGCCCTGATGTTGTTGGAATTGCACATATCCAGGCAAATGGAGGGAAATCCCTCACATTTAGGACATATGCCTTAGAGTTATTTGTTGGGGAAAAAAAGACAATGTGCTGAAGTAACTCAGACTGCATCTCTGGCAAACATGGAATGGTGATGTTTTGGGTTGGGTCCCTTCTTCAGACCGATCTGTCTGGGGAAGGGTCACAACCCGAAACATCTCTTATCCATGTTCTCCAGAGATGCTGTCAGACCCGCTGACTTACTCCCTCACTTTGTATCCTTTTTGGTAAACCAGCATCTGCAGTTTCTTGTTTCTAGATATTTGTTGGACTTCAGAAAATTAAGAGGTGATTTATTTACTGTAGAATATTTAGCCTCTGACCAATTCCTGTAGCTACAGTATTTATATGACTGACCCAGTGTATGGTAAAGACTTCCTCCTACTTTTCTTCAGCATTGAATAGTTTGCACATAATAGCAAGACGTTTGACCATGTTTGTTTCTAATAGATAGATACAAAATGCTGTTGTAACTCAGCGGGACAGGCAGCATCTCCAGAGAGAAGGAATGAGTGACGTTTTGGGTCGAGACCCTTCTTCAGACTCAACACATTGTATTACATTCTAATACATTGTACTGTTGCAGTTCTGAGATCTTTTCTTCTTTGTCCAAACAAGAATTGTCACCAGATGCAGACCTTTTTGCCCATCAAATATATGCCAGTTTCAGGTCGAGCAATCTGTTCATTGGCATTTGGCTGTACATGTGAGAATAAAGAACAATTTAAACATTCCCCTCTTTCCCACTAGCCTTACAACTTGATTTACCAATAACTATCTAGACATACCTTGCCATTTTCAAAGATTATTAACATTTTATAACATTCTCCAAAATCAGGCTTCTATTCCCCTTCTGTCTTTTCTCTTTGTGGTCCGTGGTAGCTCTTTGAGAGAAGATTGAGATATTGTGCAGTTCTACGGCATTGAAGTCAGCTTCAAGCTAAATGTTTTGCGATGAAACTGAATGAGCAGAATTTTATTAACAATGCAATCTAAGCCTGGGGTCCATTAGATTGCATTGTTTTACTAATCCCATTTGTCCAGCCGTTTTATTCAATTGTCAGTTCATTCAGGTACAAAGAACTAGTTATGTTTTCCATTAATACTGCAATGAGGTAGGAATCAGTGGGTGGAGGAAAGAGTACAATCCTGTATATCTAGAATATTTAATCATCTGATAATTGTACGTAGAATAATCTTTTTTTTGTAAGGTTGACTATCTGGTTCCCAAGGGATGCTTTATAACCACAGCAATTTCTTTGTCCTCTTTATAAACTGCTACCTCTGTTTCTCATGACATTTTGTACTTGCTCTTCTGAACACTTTCAGAATCAGCCTTAAGAGGTTTATTCTTTTTTTAAATTTGTGTTCTGGCACCTGGGAACAACCTTTGGAAAGAATGGCCAACATGTGACATCCATTACGGGGGGCAGCGCCAAATGTAAGCGGGTCACGTTAGATGAAATGGACACAGACCAAGACAAACAATTCTGTTCTGAGATAGACACAAAATGCTGGAGTAACTCAGTGGGACAGGCAGCATCTGGAGAAAAGGATTTGGTGAAGTTTCGGGTCGAGACCCTTCTTCAGACTGATGTCAGGGGAGTGGGTGGGAGAGAGAATGTAGTCGGAGACAGTAAGACTGGTGGGAGAAATGGGAAGGGGAGGGGATGGAGAGAGAGGGAAAGCAAGGGCTATTTGAAGTTAGAGAAGTCAATGTTCATACCACTGGGGTGTAAGCTGCCCAAGTGAAATATGAGGTGCTGCTCCTCCAATTTGTGCTGGGCCTCAATCTGACAATGGAGGAGGCCCAGGACAGAAAGGTCAGATTGGGAATGGGAGGGGGAGTTAAAGTGCTGAGCAACCGGGAGATTGGGTATGTTAAGGCGGACTGAGCAGAGGTGTTCAGCGAAACTATCGCCGACCCTGCGCTTGGTCTCGCTGATGTAGAGAAGTTGACACCTGGAACAGCGGATACAGTAGATGTGGTTGGAGGAGGTGCAAGTGAACCTCTGCCTCACCTGAAAAGACTGTCGGGGCCCTTGGACGGAGCAATTGGGAGTAGGGGATAGAGTCTTTACAAGAAGCAGGGTGGGAAGAAGTGTAGTCTAGATAGCTATGGGAGTCGGTAGGTTTGTAGTAGATGTCGGTCAATAGTCTGTCTCCTGTGATGGAGATGGTGAGATCCAGAAACGTAGGGAGATGTCGGAGATGGTCCAAGTGAATTTGAGTGCAGAATGGAAATTAGTGGTGAAGTTGATGAAGCCAGTGAGTTCTGCATGGGTGCAGGAGGCAGCATCAATGTAGCGGAGGTAGAGTTCGGGGATAGGGCTAGTGTACGCCTGGAACAGTGATTGTTCGACGTACCCTACAAAGAGGAAGGCATAGCTGGGGCCCATGCGTGCCCATAGCATCGCCTTGGATTTAGAGGGTGGGAGGAGTCAAAGGAGAAGTTGTTGAGGGTAAGGACCAGCTCTGCTAGGCAGAGGAGGGTATTGGTAGACGGAAATTGGCTGGTTCTGCGGTCGAGGAAGAAACGGAGGACTTTAAGACCTTCCTGGTGGGGGATGGAGGTGTAGAGTGACTGGACATCAATGGTAAAGATGAGGGAGGGGGGCCTGGAAAACGGAAGTCGTTGAAGAGACGAAGAGCGTGTGAGGTGTCTTGGACATAGGTGGGGAATAGGATGGAGTCGAGGTATGTGGAAATTAATTTGGTGGGAATGAACAAACAGAAACAATGGGTCTGCCAGGACAGTTCTGTTTGTGGATTTTGGGGAGAAGATAAAATAGGGCCGTGCGGGGCTGGGGACCGATAAGGTTGGAGGCTGAAGAGGGCAGAGAGCCAGAAGTAATCAAATCAGGTGTGTGATATTAATGCCCGATGCTGGTCTGTGGGCTCATGGTCCAAGGATAAGTGGGAGGAGGTATCTGAGAGTTGTCGCCTGGCCTCAGCCCTCTAGAGGTCAGTGAGCGAGACTACCACGGCACCTCCCTTGTCAGCAGGTTTGGTTATCACGTCGGGGTTGCTGCAGAGTGAGTGGAGGGCTGTTTGTTCAATTCAATTCAATTCAATTCAATTCAATTCAACTTTAATGTCATTGCACAAATACTGAGTATGGGTACAACGAAATGCAGTTTTGCGTCAGTCCGTAGTAGTAGTGCAATATAGAAATTTAAAAAAAAGAGGATACAGAATAATCAAAAATACAGAATAATTAACAATGGGGACGGAGGGACCAGGGGAATCTATCGGCGGGACTCCGAGTTCAGCAATGCGACGGTATCATTGTAGAAGCTGTTCCTCATCCTACTGGTACGAGACCTGAGGCTCCTGTACCGCCTCCCTGATGGGAGGAGGGCAAACAGTCCATGGTTGGGGTGGGAGGGGTCTTTAATGATCTTCCCAGCCCGTTTCAGACACCGTTTTCGGTGGAGGGCATCCATGGCAGGGAGCGGGGCACCGATGATGTGCTGCGCGGTTTTCACCACCCGTTGTAGTGCCTTCCTGTCCGCAACAGTGCAGCTGCTGTACCATACCGTGAAGCAGGTGGTCAGGATGCTCTCGATGGTACACCGGTAGAAGTTGGTCAGGATCTGGGGGGACAGGTGGGCTTTCTTGAGCCTCCTCAGGAAGTAAAGGCGCTGCTGTGCCTTTTTGATCAGCTTGGAGGTGTTGAGGGACCAGGACAAATCCTCTGAGATGTGTACCCCGAGGAATTTGTAGCTGGAGACGCGCTCCACCTCAGTCCCGTTTATATGGATGGGGGTATGTCTGCCCCCTCTGACCTTCCTGAAGTCGACAATAATTTCCTTCGTCTTCTTGGAGTTGAGGACGAGGTTATTGTTGGCACACCAGGTTGTCAGGTGCTGGACCTCCTCTCTGTAGGCTGACTCATCGTTGTCACTGATCAGTCCTACCAGCAAACTTAATGATGGCGTTGGATCCGTACTTAGGGATGCAGTCGTGGGTGAAGAGGGAGTAGAGGAGAGGGCTGAGCACACAGCCCTGTGGCACGCCGGTGTTCAGTGTTATAGTGGAGGAGGTGAGGTTGTTGACCCTAACAGACTGTGGTCTGTTGGTGAGGAAATCCAGTGTCCAGTTGCAGAGGGAGGTGGAGATGCCAAGCCCGCTGAGTTTGGTGATCAAGCTGGCGGGGATGACAGTGTTAAAAGCGGAGCTGAAATCAATGAACAGCAACCTGATGTAGGTGTTATTGCTGTCCAGGTGGGTCAGGGCAGAGTGTAGGGCCGCCGATATGGCGTCCTCTGTAGACCTGTTGGCCCGGTAGGCAAACTGATGGGGGTCCAGTGTGGGGGGGAGGCTGGCTTTGAGGTGAGCCAAGATCAGCCGCTCAAAGCACTTAGCAATGACAGGGGTGAGTGCCACTGGGCGGAAATCGTTGAGGCTCCCTGGGGGGGAAGGTTAGAGTAAGTAAGGGGAGTGGAAAAGTTGAGGCAGTTGATGTCCCTCTGGCAATTGGAAATGAAAAGGTCTACAGAAGGTAGAGGGCCATCCGGGGGAGTGCAAGAGGAGGGGGACCGTTGGAGACCGGAGAAGGGGTCATCACTGGGTGGTGAGGACTCCTTCCGATAGAAAAAGGCGCGGAGGTGACGGAAGAAGAGCTGTACATCGTGGCGGATCCGGAACTCGTTGAGATGGGAAACAAAGGTGAGGCCTCTGCTGAGGACAGACCGTCCCGTATCAGAAAGGGGGAGGTCGGGGGGGGGGGGGGGGGGGATGGTGAACACACGGCAAGGGTGGGGGTTGGGGTCGAAGGAAGGCAGGTGAGTAGATGGAGGCCGAGGCGATGTCTGGTGGGGGGATGGTGGGTGTTCGGAGAGGAGGGGGGCATGAGGACTATTGTATGGGTGGGGAGTAGCTGGGACCACCTGGCTAAAAGGGGAAGGGGAAGAACCAGTGAAACCCCCACTGAGAATCCCTGTAAGAGTGGGGGCAGCAGTAGGCCCCAGCAGAGTCAGACCACGTGGTGTGGGAGTCGGCATTGTGGAGACGGTGGGCCCAGTGCTGAGCCTGGGACTCGGGTAATTTGGAGAACGTGGGCCCGGTGCTGAGCCTGGGACTCAGTTAATGTGGAGACGGTGGGCCCGGTGCTGAGCCTGGGACTCCGTTAATGTGGAGACGGTGGGCCCGGTGCTGAGCCTGGGACTCGGGTAATTTGGAGAATGTGGACCCGGTGCTGAGCCTGGGACTCAGGTAATGTGGAAACGGTGGGCCTGGTGCTGAGCCTGGGACTCAGGTAATGTGGAGACGGTGGGCCCAGTGCTGAGCCTCGGACTCAGTTAATGTGGAGACGGTGGGCCCAGTTTTGAGCCTGGAAATCAGTTAATGTGGAGACGGTGGGCCTGGTGCTGAGCCTGGGACTCAGTTAATTTGGAGACGGTGGGCCTGGTGCTGAGCCTGGGTCTCGAGTAAGGCGATGGCTGCGGCCCGCTGGTGGACGGTGGACTTCTGTTCTGAGATATATCTTTTTCAAAATATGAAATTCCTGGAATGGACAGAGTTCTGGAATTCTGCCTATGTGCGAAAGAAACATATCTAAAATAAGCTGATTACTGTTGGTAAGTGTGAAAGACACCTACTTTTCCAAGGCACAGGCGAAGCAGCAAACCATGCCCAAATTTGACTTTCCGTCTCTAAAAGCAAACTTCACGGTGTCTGTATTACACTTATCTGCAGACTTGTTGGTGTTGCTGTTTAAGCTCCACTTTTTCCTTTGTGTAGAAAGGAACTGCAGGTGCTGGCATATAGCTTCAGTTTAGTTTATTGTCACATGTACCAAGGTACAGTGAAAAGCTTTTGTTGCGTCCTATTCAGTCAGCAGAAATACAAAACGTGATTACAATCGAGCGATTTACAGTGTATAGATACATGATATTGTGATACATGATACAGTGTATAGATACATGACAGTGTATAGATACATGCCATTTAGAACGGAGACGAGGAAACACTTTTTCTCACAGAGAGTGGTGAGTCTGGAATTCTCTGCCTCAGAGGGCGGTGGAGGCAGGTTCTCTGGATACTTTCAAGAGAGAGCTAGATAGGGCTCTTAAAAATAGCGGAGTCAGGGGATATGGGGAGAAGGCAGGAACGGGGTACTGATTGGGGATGATCAGCCATGATCACATTGAATAGTAGGCCATTTGGCTAGAAGGGCCAAATGGCCTACTCCTGCACCTATTGTCTATTGATAAGGGAATAACGTTTACTGCAAGGTAAAGCCAGCAAAGTCCAATCAAGGAAAGTCTGAGAGTCTTTAATGTTAATGAAGTTAATTTTTTTTTAGTTTAGAGATACAGGCCCTTCGGTCCACGCTGACCAGCGATCACCCCATGCACTAACACTATCCTACATACTGGGGACAATTTACATTCTTTACCGGAGCCAATTACCCTATATATTTTTGCTTTATTGTTCTTGACATCTTGCATTTTTCCAGTACATTTTCCTCCAACTTCTTTCTGGATGTTTAATGGGTCATTTACAGTTCTGCCCAGGTAGAATGCTCTGCATTGATGCACCCTAGCTGGTTCACGTCAACTAGATATCAATCAATTCTTGCTTCACTCTTCCTGGCTGAGAGTTCATGCCATCTTTTCCAGACTCGCCATAGGGCTAGGTAATAGAGCAGGACAGCCACTGCAGCAGTTGTTCCCTGTGGTTATCAAGCTGTACAACTCCTCCCCCTTCTATCATGGGATAGACTGACTGCCCCCCCCCCTCCACCCCAATATTTGCACATCCCCAATCCTGGACTTTCCACTCGTCTCTTTAATTTCATGTTCCATGTATCTTGTATTTTATGACTGTTGGCAGACCAATTTCCCTCCTGGGATGAATAAAGTTCTATCGTATCAAATCGTATTGTATCGTTATGATAGCAGGTCATGCAAATATTTCTATTCTGGTAAGAATTTATAATTACTTTGGAGGGCTTGGCATTTGTTCTACTTTTTTCTGAAGTGACTTGCAGATGACTCTCCAGCTGAGATGTGTGTAATGGTGATTTACTGCCAGAGGATAGCAGGCAGGAGTCAAAAGGAACATCATAGCATGTCAACTTGTCGCTTTACCTGCAAAATGTTGATTTACCTGTTTGGAAACTGTTTGTATTTACTATTTACAGTTCTGATTTTGAACATTGAAGCATAGGGATATGGCCCACACAAGTGAACAGTAGCTTTATTATTGCCACATAGAAACATAGAAACATAGAAAATAGGTGCAGGAGGAGGCCATTCGGCCCTTCGAGCCAGCACCGCCATTCATTGTGATCATGGCTGATCGTCCCCTATCAATAACCAGTGCCTGCCTTCTCCCCATATCCCTTGATTCCACTAGCCTCTAGAGCCAGTACTGAGGTACAGTGAAGTACAGCTTTGTCTGCATGCTATCCAAACATCAGATATAGCATACAGAAATGCAAGTCATATTCATAGTCATAGAGTGACACAGTGTGGAAACAGGCTCTTTGGCCCAACCTGCCCACACCGGCCAACATGTCCCAGATACACTAGTCCCACCTGTCCGTGTTTGGTCCATATCCCTCAAGCATGTCTATGGCAAAAATTGGGTTGTTAGTAAAAATATAACCTAATAGATAGTTAATAGAGTTTCATCCTGTTATGCCTCTCCTATGTTGATAGAGATGTACTCGCTATTTTGTGGTTTCTACAGCGCTGGCTTTAATATGGTAGAGAGTCTTTTCAGTGCTATGTCCAGAAATGCAGCCACTTAGTCTTTTTTGCCCAAATATTGTGAGTGTATTTTTGTTTCACTTTCCTTTCTCATGTTTAAGCATTGACATGTTCTAAAATTAGGACCCCGAATGTATTAACAAAATTGCTTCCAGAGATTTTCCATTGGATCGTTGCTTTTTATTATCATGGGCCATTGGCTACTAATACTACCCACATGTTTCAAGTAAAGAATGCGTGAAGGACATCAGCACAAAATAATAAACTTATTTAAGACCACTTTAGCAAAGCAAAATAGGAATGTTGAATACGCACCACTCCCCTTCAAAGCACCAATCCTCTAATGACCATTTTTTTTTGTCAGTGTAGTAGAAAAGGAGTCCGACATGTGTTTTCTCATTTGTATCGCCGATGAGTAAAAGTAAAAGATGATGACACTTCATCCTCCGAAGCACGCTATTGATATTGCATGCACATTGATAGGCACATTGGTATCCTCCAGGTCTATTACACAGGAGACTGATGAGGCAGTTGTATGAATCTTGGTGTATTTTTAGTTTCAAGTTCAAGTGAGTTTATTGTCATGTGTCCCTGACAGGACAATGAAATTCTTGCTTTGCTTCAGCACAACAGAACATAGTAGGCATTGACTGCAAAACAGATCAGTGTGTCCATATACCATTCTATAAATATATACACACATGAATAAATAAACTGATCAAGTGCAAATAACAGATAATGGGCTATTAATGTTCAGAGTTTTGTCCGAGCCAAGTTTAATAGCCTGATGGCTGTGGGGAAGTAGCTATTCCTGAACCTGGTCGTTGCAGTCTTCAGGCTCCTGTACCTTCTACCTGAAGGTAGTGGGGAGATGAGTGTGTGGCCAGGATGGTGTGGGTCCTTGATGATGCTGCTAGCCTTTTTGAGGCAGCGACTGCGATAGATCCCCTCGATGGAAGGGAGGTCAGAGCCGATGATGGACTGGGCAGTGTTTACTACTTTTTGTAGTCTTTTCCTCTCCAGGGCGCTCAAGTTGCCGAACCAAGCCACGATGCAACTCTACTGTGCACCTGTAGAAGTTAGAGAGAGTCCTCCTTGACAAACCGACTCTCCGTAATCTTCTCAGGAAGTAGAGGCGCTGATGTGCTTTCTTAATAATTGCATCAGTGTTCTCGGACCAGGAAAGATCTTCACAGATGTGCACGCCCAGGAATTTGAAGCTCTTGACCCTTTCAACCATCGACCCGTTGATATAAACGGGACTGTGGGTCCCCATCCTACTCCTTCCAAAGTCTACAATCAGTTCCTTGGTTTTGCTGGTGTTGAGGGCCAGGTTATTGTGCTGGCACCATATGGACAGTTGCTCGATCTCTCTTCTATACTCTGACTCATCCCCATCAGTGATACGTCCTACAACAGTGGTGTCGTCAGCGAACTTGATGATGGAGTTCGCACTATGACCGGCTACGCAGTCATGAGTATAGAGTGAGTACAGCAGGGGGCTGAGCACGCAGCCTTGAGGTGCTCCCATGCTGATTGTTATCGAGTCTGACACATTTCCACCAATATGAACAGACTGTGGTCTGAGAATGAGGAAGTCGAGGATCCAATTGCAGAGGGATGCGCAGAGACCCAGTTCTGCGAGTTTGGTAACCAGCTTGGAGGGGGTGATTGTGTTAAATGCCGAGCTGTAATCAATGAATAACAGCCTGACATATGAGTTTTTGTTGTCCAAGTGGTCCAGAGCGGAGTGGAGGACCAGCGAGATCGCATCCACCGTTGATCTGTTGTGGCGGTAAGCGAACTACAGTGGGTCCAGGTTTTTGTCGAGGTAGGAGTTGATTTGCGCCATGATCAACCTCTCAAAGCACTTCATCACCACAGGCGTTAGTGCCACAGGTCGATAGTCATTGAGGCACGTCACCTTACTCTTCTTGGGCACTGGTATAATTGATGCCCTTTTAAAGCAGGTGGGGACCTCAGACCTCAGAAGTGAGAGGTTGAAAATATCCGTAAAAATTCCAGCCAGTTGGTCCGCACAGGTTTTTAGAACACGACCGGGTATACCATCAGGTCCAGGCGCTTTTCGAGGGTTCACCGCTCTGAAGGATTTCCTGACGTCGGCCTCTGTGACTGAGACTGAAATACCATCACGGCGAATGGGGGCTCGGGAAGGCACATCAGTGTTCTCCCTATCAAAGCGTGTGTAAAACGCATTGAGCTCATCACGGAGTGATGTTTCGCCGACATTCGAGCTGCCTCCTGATTTCGTCTTGTAGGAGGTGATTGCATTCAGGCTCTGCCACAGCTGCCGAACATCTGTCATCCTCCAGTTTGGAGCAGAAGTCCCTTTTGGCCTTTTTGATGGCCTTACCAAGGTCGTATCTGGACTTCTTGTAGACCACTGTATCAACAGACATGAATGCCCGGTGTCTGGTCTTCAGAAGAGTGCGGATCTCAAAGTTCATCCAAGGTTTCTGATTGGGAAAGGTTTTTGTAGGGATGCAGTCCTCCACACATTTCTTAATGAAGTCTGTAACAGCTGTGGCGTATTCGTTCAGGTCCGTTGCCGAGTCCCTGAACATTGCCCAGTCTACAGACTCCAAACAGTCCTGGAGTTGTTCCTCTGCCCCCCCCCCCCGACCAGCTCTGTACTGTGCTCACCTCTGGGGGTGCGCTCTTTAATTGCTGCCTGTAGGCAGGAAGAAGCAGCAGCAGTATGGTCGGATTTACCGAAGTGAGGGCGAGGGATAGAGCGATAGGCATTCTTGATGGTGGTGTAGCAATGGTCGAGGGTGTTTGGTCCTCTGCTGCAGCAGGAGACATGTTGGTGGAAGTTAGGGAGTGATTTCTTTAGGTTTGCCTTATTGAAGTCCCCAGCAATGGTGGTAAATGCCTCGGGGTGAGACGTCTGGTGTTTGTTGACCACGGCGTGCAGCTCCTCTAGTGCCAGACGGACGTCTGCCTGGGGTGGGATGTAGACCGCAGTCAGGATGATGGAGGTGAATTCCCTTGGGAGGTAGAAGGGACGGCTCTTCACCGCCAGATGTTCGAGGTGTGGAGAGCAGGAGTTGGACAGGACTGCCACGTCTGAGCACCACGCAGAGTTGACCATGAGGCAGACGCCCCCTCCTCTCCCTTTCCCAGATGCCAGTGTACGTCCATACAGTGGATGGAGAACCCTTCAGGCTGGCCCGCTGAGTCTGGGGAGCTGGGGTGAGCCATGTCTCTGTGAAACAGAACACAGAGCATTCCCTCAGCTCCCTTTGATAAAGCAGCCTTGCCCTTAAGTCCTCCACTTTATTTTCAAGGGACTGTACGTTGGCCAGTAGGATAGTAGGGAGAGGGGGCCGAAGTCCCCTGCGCTTCAGTCTGGCCTGAAGTCCTGCCCGTCGGCCACGTTTCCGGACACAATGGAGGTTTTGAGATATAGCACGGAAACTGGATCTTCGACCCACAGGGTACCCGCCGACCAGCGATCTCCGCATATCAGCACGATCCTGCACACACTAGGGACGATTTTTACATTTACCAAGCCAATTAACCTACAAACCTGCACGTCTTTGTAATGTGTGAGGAAATCGAAGATCTCGGCAAAAACCCATGGGAAGAACGTACAAACTCCATGCAGACAGCACCCATAGTCGGGATCGAACCCGGGTCTCCAGCGCTGTAAGGCAGCAACTCTACCGCTGCACCACCGTGCCACCCTTTTGTGAGGGTTGTAGATGAAGGCATACCTTGGCTAATGCATCCAAAATGATTCAATGGTCCTTACTCAGCCGAACATCCAACTGTTGACCTAATGATTCCAGTTGACACAACGGAGAAACTTCTTGATATCAGTTACATGCTCTGCTCAATGTCTTAACTTGCACCAAGCCCCATTCGCCCATCCCATCACTCTTGCTGACCAACATGGTCACTCACCTCAGCAGAATCGGTTTCATCCTTGTCTTCAAATAAATCTGCGACATTACTCCTTCTTATCACTGAAACTGGGCCCAGCTCTATAACCTTTTGAGATTCAAAGCCTCCTCCAGTTCTGGTTGTTTGCACATGCCTAATTTTCATAGCAACATTATTGACAACAGTGCCTTTAGCAATTAAGCACTAAGTAATGGAACTCCCTCCTTAAACCGCCCTGTTCCTTTAACACTTGCTCTTCATTTAAGCTGTACTTTAAAACCTAGCTCTTTGACCCAGCTTTGTGTCAGTTATTCTAGTTCATTGTCACATGTACCATGGTACAGTGAACAGCTTTTGATGTGTCCTAATCTGTCAGAGGAAAGGCAATACATGACTACAATCGAGCCATTCACAGTGAGCAGATACATGATAAAGGGAATAACATGAATAACATTTAGTGGAAGAAACAAACAATTAAGTCCGATCAAAGCTAGTCTGAGGGTCTCCAGTGGGGTAAAACTGGATTTTATTGATGATTGTCTTTTCTCTGTGTCGCATCTTCGCCCCCCCCTCGCGACCTACCAACTGGATTGGCGCGGCCTTTCCTACCGGCCAGAGTTTCAGCAGCGGGCGCAGTGCTGAATTACCATCACGGAGCGGTGTTGAAGCTCCGGAGTGTTGGGCCTGCTGACTTTAACATCGTGGAGCTGTGGTCTGCGGAGCTGCTAGCCGCGGGCAGCGCTGACTTTAACATTGTGGAGGTCTGGGATCCCTTGCCAGGGATCGCCAGTGTTGGAGCTCCGCCCAGCTCGGCCAGTGGACTCGGAAGCCGCGGTCTCTGGTAGGAAGCGGCCGATTCGGAAACTCCAAGCCGCGAGTATGTTCCGATCCATTCCGACGTCGGCCTGTACAACGGGCCGTCCATAGCGGCGACTACAGAGGGCTCAAAGGCCCCGACCATGGGTGAACAAAGAGGAAGATGACTGAACTTTATTGCCTTCCCTCACAGTGGGAAACGTTGATCCCGCTGTGCGGGGATGTTCATGTTAAATTCTATCGTGTATTGTTCTTTTTATTCGTACGGCTGTAAGGTAACTCAAATCTCACTGCACCGATTGGTGCATGACAATAAAGGCTGGGGATTATTCTCTGCCACTTCTTCTTGCGTATGGCATGCACAGCCTAAAGTTGTAGGTCAACTTGTTCTATTTGTTTGTGCCCGTCTGGTTGATTGCAGCCTTCACGTGGTCCAACTAATGCAATCTCCCACCCTTCTGCCACTTCTAACCACCTCTAGTGTTTAGAATTTGTTGAATCTTAACTGTGATTCTGGTATCTTTCAGGTTCTTTGCTCATCTCTTCAACGGATTACACACGGTGCCTACTTTTCCTATTGTAACCTTATGATTCATATTTGGGTAACTCTTTTGTTGTGCAGATGTTATATTTTTGATTAAAACAAAGATTTGAACAGCCCATCCAGGCTGATACTTAGTTCAGAGATACAATATGGAAATAGGACCTTCAGCCCACCAAGTCCACACCAAACATCACTTGCACCAGTTCCATGTTATCTCACTTTCGCATTCACTCCCTACACTCTAGGGCCAATGTGCTGAGGCCAATTAACCTAGAAACCCACACATCTTTAGGATGTAGGAGCAAGCTGGAGCTCCCGGAGGAAATGCATGTGGTCACAGGGAGAACGTGCAAGCTCCACACAGACAGCATCCGAGGCCAGGATCAAACCCGCCTCTCTGGCACTGTGAGGCAGCAGCTCTACCAGCTACGTATTTACTTATTTAGAAAACTAAGCGAGTTAAACTAAGCAGGGGTGGAAAACCCGGGGGGGGGGGGCAGAGGGGACACGTTCCCCCCCATGTTTTGAGAGGTGGGGGACATCCCCCCCAAGTTTTTGTGATCCGTATTTTAAAATCTCCGCTTTCCGCGAGACAGTGGGGGTGGGACTGCTGATCGAGGGCGTGATGATTGGAGGAGGGAGGAGTGGGGGGGGGGGGGGGAGTGGGACTGAGGATAGAGTGCGGCGATTGGAGGAGGGAGACGTGGCACAGACCTGCGCCTCATCCGCAGACAGGATCGATCCCGGCCGGCTCTCCGGCGCTGTCCCGAGTGCCCCCCCCCCCCCCACGGGTGGCCAGAGAGGTCGGGACTCGGACGCGAGCTGTACCCCCAGGCCCACAGCCAGCGCAGAGAAACAGCGCTAAACCCAGCTCAATTCAGCCTGTCCCGCCAGGTGAACCTGCCTGGGCTTGTGGGAAATATGGGCAGCGCGGAGAAGCAGCGCTGGTATCCCGTCAGTCCAGGCCGGGCTGTAGTTAACCCGGTGAGACAGGCAGAGTTGAGCTGCATTTAGCGCTGGATTGAGCCTCCGAAGCCTCGCGCGCGTGTGTGTGTGAGTGTGCGCATGCGCGCGCGGCCGCCAAAAAAATTGTGTCCCCCGTCCCCTCCATGTTTTGATAGCGAGTTCCGCTCTTGAAACTAAGCATTGCTGGTATCTTGCAGATTATGTTAAATCAGGAGTTCATGTGGATATTAAAATGTCCCATGGATTAAAAGCAGTGTGTTCACCCAGTTTGCCGTCTGTCATTTGTCCCTAAAGTTCAGATAAATTGGTTATTTGTATCACACTTGTTCATGGCCTATTGCTGGGTGAAAACTGGCCAACGGGTTTGCTTACCAAAAGAATTGGTACTTCAAAGTTGATGTTAGGCAAATTGGTTTAGACTTTGGCCAGGGAATGTGACACCTTGCTATTTAAATGGAAATACTATTCAGTAAATATCCCAATTTATCCAAATTGCCTTAAATGAGAAACTGGGCAAAAACAAGAGAGAGAGTAAAATTAAGTGTTAGCGAGATGACACATGGCTTGGATTGAATATAAAGCAGGGATGGTTTGCACACTATTAGTTTTAATACAAGGGTCAGTTGCATAATTGGATGGGAACTGCTGGAAGCATATTGTTGGGTCGATGTGAATATTTCAAGTTCTCAAGTAGATTTTTCCATGTACAGAACATCAGCAATCTGATGGGCAAGAGAAGTCATTTTTGGTTTACTGAAGGTTTTCTGCATATAAGTGTTTACAGCTGGTTTTATGTGTTGGTTGTTAGATGGGCTAAACCAGTGTGTTATGCTTGGCTAAAGTACTGGATGAGAATAGCTATTTTCATGACTTTCAATAATCACATTTAATTTTGAACAGTTGCAGACTTTACACCAGGCTGAAACCGTACCTGCTGTTTAAGCCATTAATCCAGAGCCCAGGTTGAATGTGTAAACTTAGAAAGTATGGGGTGAGGGAGAGGAAATACATGTTTTCATTTTAACTCCACAATGCACCTGGTGCCCCTTTGCCCCACATCGTGGGTGGCCCTACCAGGAGCATAGCTCCAGATGGCATCGCTCTTAGGATCTCAGGTCCACACAAGCTTCTCCACCACGACATGGAGAGATATAGAACAAATGAATGCAAGATATGCAAAAAAGTAACGATGATAAAGGAAACAGGCCATTGTTAGCTGTGTGCCAGGTGGGAGCGAGGACAGACAATGAGACTCAACAAGACGACTTTGATGCTGGTAGGACTTGGGTGGGGGAGGGATGGAGAGAGGGAAAGTTGGAGAAATCAATATTCATACCACTGGGATGCCCAAGCGAAGTATGTGATGCTGTTCCTTCAATTTCCATTTGGCCTCACTCTGACAATGGAGGGGGCCAAGGACAGAGAAGTCTGCGTGGAAATGGGAAGGGGCATGAAAGTGTTTGGCAACCGGGAGATCGGGTAGATCCAGGCAGACGGAGCAAAGGTGTTTGGCGAAACGATCGTCCAGTCTGCTTTTGATCTCGCTGATGTATAAGAATCCACATCTTGAACAATGGATACAGTAGATGAGGTTGGAGGAGGTGCAAGTGAACCTCTGCCTCACCTGAAAGGACTGTCGGGGTTGCTGGACAGTGTCGAGGAAGGAGGTATAGGGACAGGTGTTGCATCTCCTGCGATTGCAGGGGAAGAGGTGGTTTGGGTGGGAAGGGATGAATTAACCAGGGAGTTGCGGAGGGAACGGTCTCTACGGAAGGCGGAAAGGGGTGGAGATGGGAAGATGTGACTAGTGGTGGGATCCCGTTGGAGGTGGCGGAAATATAAGAGGGTTATGTGTTGTTTGCGACGGTTGATGAAGTGAAAGGTGGGGACTAGGGGGACTCTGTCTCTGTTGCGACTAGGGGGAGGGGGAGCAAGGGCGGAACTGCCAGGTACCAAGGAGACACGTATGAGGGCCTCATCTATGATGGAAGAGGGGAACCCCTGTTTCCTAAAGAATGAGGACATCGCTGATGTCTGAGAAGGGTCTCAACCCAAAATGTCACCTATTCCTTTTCTCCAGAAAGGCTGACCTGCTGAATTACTCCATCTTTTTGTGTTTATGGTTTAAACCAGCATCTGCAGTTCCTTCAAACACATTTCGTTTTCACTGTTTTTGTGCTGTCAATTTTGTGCAAAATAATAGCCTGGACAATAAAAGGGAACTCATGGATTCAACAAAGACATGAATTCTCAATTTATTGGTGAATTTTCTAATGCTAGAGACGGTTCATGACGGCAGAGTATTGTGTGCTTGCTGTTCAATGCTACACACAATGGTGTACCACAGACAATTGCTGAATGTAGAACTACTGCCAGGAAGATATTATTTGCAAAGTAGGTAATCTTGATTGTAGTTTTTTGGCGATTCCATTCCGTTGCACTTTTTTTCTTGTCTCAAGTCATTTCATATTGGCAAAAATGGCTAAAACAGTTATCTACTTCCCATGCAACTTCAGTTTTTGTAATCTTATGAGCAGCCTTTAAAGATCAAGTCAAAAAACATTATCCACAGATGCTGCCTGATCCGTGGCATTTTCAGCATTCTCCTTTTGGTTTCAGGTTTCAGAAACAGCTCTGAGCTGTATTTCACAACTTTAACATGCCATTTGTTCCTCCTCTCCCTCGCCTTCTCTCGCTAATTGTCCTCCTCAATGTATTAACAAAATGGCTCTGTAAACATTGGGATGACCTGGGCAACCCTGGCCTCGCACTATCAGAGATCTTCCATTTCTCCATTCCCTCCCTCCCTCCCAGCCCCTGCAATGTAAAACTAATTTTCTCTCTGGATCCTAAGTGATAGGAGCAGAATTAGGCCATTCGGCCCATCAAGTCTACTCTGCCATTCAATCATGGCTGATCTATCTTCCCTCCTAATCCCATTCTTCTGCCTTCTTCCCAAAACCCCTGATATCCGTACTAATCAAGAATCTACAGTATCTCTGCCTTAAAAAATATCCGAAGATGGACACAAAACGCTGGCATTACTCAGTGGGACAGGCAGAAGGAATGGGTGGTGTTTCGGGTTGAGACCCTTCTTCAGACTTCAGAAAACATCCATTGACTTGGTCTCCACAGCTTTCTGTGGCAAATAATTCCACAGGTTCAGCACCCTCTGACAAAAGATGCCTTCATAAAAGCTATTGGATCTGAAACATTGACTCGGTTTCCCTTTTCACTAATGCTTCCTGTCTGGCTGAATTGTCCCGCCTTGTCTGTTTATGTTTAATTTATTTAACACTTGGTTGCCCACTATGGAGGAATGGACGCCATCATTAAAGTGTGTATGCTCATAAAAGCCAATTTCAGTAGTATTTATAAAACTACACACACCCACTAAAAAGGATTGTGTGGGAAGGAACTGCTGATGCTGGTCTACACTGAAGATAGACACAAAATGCTGAAATAACTAAGCGGTTCAGGCAGCATCTCTGGACAAAAGGAATAGGTGACGCTTCGGGTTGAAAGTCAGGGGGGGAGGGAAAATAGAGGTATGAAAAGGTTCTGAACAAATCGGAGCTGGCACCAATAACCAAGGAAAGATGGAGCCCACAATGGTCCATTGTTAGCTGTGGAAGAGGTGATAATGAAGGGATACTAGGATGCAAACAGTGGATCTAGTAGGACGACTTTGGTGGACCCGGGGAGGTGGTGAGGGTCGGCGGCAGCAACGTCGATGGACCCAGGGAGGCAGTGAGAGACCAAAGAGGATTGATAGGTTCACAGTACCTCCTGCCCCCCAGGCAGAGAGACTTGTTGCCTTGCTAGTGCCAAAGTTAAGGATATTATCGAAAGATTGGAAAATATTGTGAAAGGTGAGCAAGTATGTTTTATATGGGAGCCAAGCATAGGGGGAAGAAACAACATTCCTGTCATGTTGTACAGGGCCTTGGTGAGACCACACCTGGAGTATTGCGTACAGTTTTGGTCTCCTAATCTGAGGAAAGACATTCTTGCCATAGAGGGAGCACAGAGAAGGTTCACCAGACTGATTCCTGGGATGGCAGGACTTTCATATGAAGAAAGACTGGATAGACTCAGCTTGTGCTCGCTAGAATTTAGAAGATTGAGGGGGGGATCTTATAGAAACGTACAAAATTCTTAAGAGGTTGGACAGGCTAGATGCAGGAAGATTGTTCCCGATGTTGGGGAAGTCCAGAACAAGGGGTCACAGTTTAAGGATAAGGGGGACGTCTTTTAGGACCGAGATGATTTTTTTTTTTTTCACACAGAGAGTGGTGAATCTGTGGAATTCTCTGCCACAGAAAGTAGTTGAGGCCAGTTCATTGGCTATATTTAAGAGGGAGTTAGATGTGGCCCTTGTGGCTAAAGGGATCAGGGGGTATGGAGAGAAGGAAGGTACAGGATACTGAGTTGGATGATCAGCCATGATCATATGGAATGGCCGAATGGCCTACTACTGCACCTATTTTCTATGTTTCTATGTATGTGGGAGATTTAGGGAGCAGGGTTTGAACTTGATGGATGGGTAAGTGTTAGAAGATTACATAACTTAAAGTGCAGCCAAATAGCTGAAGGGGCATTTTGTTGGAATTTTGGGAAGACAGGAGATTTACGATACGATATAACCATATAACCATATAACAATTACAGCACGGAAACTGGCCATCTCGGCCCTTCTAGTCCGTTCCGAACACATACTCTCACGTAGTCCCATCTACCTGCACTCAGACCATAACCCTCCATTCCTTTCCCGTCCATATACCTATCCAATATATTTATAAAATATAAAATCGAACCTGCCTCCACCACTTCCACTGGAAGCTCATTCCACACAGCTACCACTCTCTGAGTAAAGAGGTTCCCCCTAAACTTTTGTCCCTTAATTCTCAAATCATGTCCTCTTGTTTGAATCTTTCCTACTCTCAATGGAAAAAGCTTATCCACGTCAACTCTGTCTATCCCTCTCATAATGTTAAAGACCTCTATCAAGTCCCCCCTTAACCTTCTGCGCTCCAAAGAATAAAGACCTAACGTTCAACCTTTCTCTGTAACTTAGGTGCTGAAACCCAGGCAACATTCTGTACTCTCTATTTTGTTGACATCTTTCCTATAATTTGGCGACCAAAATTGTACACCATACTCCAGAATTGGCCTCACCAATGCCTTGTACAATTTTAACATTACATCCCAACTTCTATACTCAATGCTCTGATTTATATAGGCCAGCACACCAAAAGCTTTCTTTACCACCCTATCTACATGAGATTCCACCTTCAGGGAACTATGCACAGTTATTCCTAGATCCCTCTGTTCAACTGCATTCCTCAATTCGCTACCATTTACCATGTACGTCCTATTTTGATTTGTCCTGCCAAGATGTAGCACCTCACACTTATCAGCATTAAACTCCATCTGCCATCTTTCAGCCCACTCTTCCAAATGGCCTAAATCTCTCTGTAGACTTTGAAATTCTACTTCATTATCCACAACACCACCTATCTGCATACTTACTAATCCAATTTACCACACCATCATCCAGATCATTGATGTATATGACAAACAACAGTGGACCCAACACAGATCCCTGAGGCACCCCACTAGTCATCGGCCTCCAACCTGACAAACAGCCATCCACCATTACTCTCTGGTATCTCCCATTCAGCCACTGTTGAATCCATCTTGCTACTCCACTATTAATACCCAACAATTGAACCTTCTTAACCAACCTTCCATGTGGAACCTTGTCAAAGACCTTACTGAAGTCCATATAGACAACATCCACCGCTTTACCCTCATCAATTTCCCTGGTAACCTCTTCAAAAAATTCAAGAAGATTAGTCAAACATGACCTTCCAGGCACAAATCCATGTTGACTGTTCCTAATCAGACCCTGTTTATCCAGATGATTATATATATTATCTCTTAGTATCCTTTCCATTAATTTGGCCACCACTGACGTCAGACTAACAGGTCTATAATTGCTAGGTTTATTCTTAGAACCCTTTTTAAACAATGGAACAACATGCGCAGTACGCCAATCCTCCGGCACCATTCCCGTTTCTCAATCAATCAATCAATCAAAACTTTATTGTCATTTAGAAATACATCGATATATGCAATTCTAAACGAAATTCCGTTGCATTTGGCTTCCCGTGCAACACAAAAATAAACAGAAGGATAAAATGGATAAAAAGATAAAATAGATAATGATGGCGGCCCATTACATGGCATTCAAGAGTCTGATGGCTCGTGGGAAGAAGCTGTTGCAAAACCTTGACGTTCTGCTCCTTATGCTACGATATCTTTTGCCAGAGGGCAGCAGAGTGAACAGTCCATGATGGAGATGTGTGGGGTCCTTTATAATACTGTTGGCCTTAGACAAGCAACGTTTGCTCGCAATGTCCCCGATTGAGGGGAGAGAAGTCCCGATGATTTTTTCAGCCGTCCTCACCACTCTCTGCACGGACTTCCAGTCGGAGGCTTTACAGTCCCCAAACCAGACAGAGATGCAGCTGGTCAGAATACTCTCTGCGGTGCCCCTGTAGAAAGTGGTGAGGACGGGATGGGGGAGGTGAGCTCTTCTCATCCGGCGCAGAAAATGCAACCGCTGCTGCGCTCTCTTAACTATTGACGTGATGTTATTTGAACAGGTCAGACTGTTAGTGATCTGCACCCCAGGAACTTAGTGCTACTGACCAACTCCACATCGCTGTCATTAATGTGAAGTGGTGTGTGACTGTGCCGGTTTTTCCTGAAGTCGACGATGACCTCCTTTGTTTTGTCAACATTCAGGATCAGATTGTTCGTGTTGCACCAGTCCACCAGTTGTTTCACCTCCTCCCTGTAAGCAAGCTCATTGTCGTCCCGGATAAGGCCCACCACTGTTGTGTCATCTGCGTACTTCATGATGTGGTTTGTACTAAATCTGGCACAGCAGTCGTGGGTCATCAGGATAAACAGCAGTGGACTCAGGACACAGCCCTGAGGGGAGCCGGTGCTCAGAGAGATGATGTTAGAGATGTTGTTTCCAACCCGCACTGACAGGGGTCTGTCAGTGAGGAAGTCCAGGAGCCAGTTACACATGGGGGTGCTGAGGCCCAATAGACCCAGTTTGCTTATCAGGTGCTGAGGGATGATTGTGTTGAACGCTGAACTAAAGTCCACAAACAGCATTCGCACATAAGTGTTCTTCTCCTCTAGATGTTCCAGGCTCAGATGGAGTACGGAGGATATAGCGTCCTCTGTGGAGCAGTTTGGCCTGTATGCAAACTGGTATGAGTCATATTTCTAATGACATTTGAAATATTTCTGTCATAGCCCCTGCTATTTCTACAGTAACTTCCCTCAATGTCCTAGGGAATATCCTGTCAGGACCTGGGGACTTATCCACTTTTGCCCAGGACAAGAAGGCTCTGCAGAGAGTAGTGCGTTCGGCCGAACGCACTATGGGAACTACACTTGCCCCTCTGCAGGAACTATACATCAGAAGGTGCAACTCCAGAGCCAATAAGATCATGGGAGACCCCTTCCACCCCTGCAACGGACTGTTCCAGCTGTTACGGTCAGGCAAACACCTCCGTTGCCATGCTGTGAGAGGTTGAGAAGGAGTTTCTTCCCAGAGGCCATTAGGACTGTAAACTCCTACCTCACCAGGGACTAACTTTACTGGACCATTCTACTGTGGGGTTTTTTATTGCTTTTTTTTCCGTTTTTCCTTCCGCCCACAATATTTAATATGTAAAAGAATATGTGATTCTGTTCCATTCTGTTTGTAGTTTGCTTGTTTGTTTGTTTTTTGCACAAAGTCCGCGAGCATTGCCACCTTTCATTTCACTGCACATCTCGTATGTGTATGTGACGAATAAACTTGACTTGACTTTTATACTTTTCAAAAGTGTCAGTACTTCCTCTTCTTTGATCCTCATAGTTTCCATAGCTACTCTACTTATTTCCCTTACCTCACATAATTCAATATCCTTGGTGAATACCGAAGACAAGAAATTGTTCAATATCTCCCCCATCTCTTTTGGCTCTGCAGATAGCTGTCCACTCTGACTCTCTAATGGACCAATGTTATCCCTCGTTATCCTTTTGCTATTAATATAGCTGTAGAAACCCTTTGGATTTACTTTCGCCTTACTTGCCAAAGTTACCTCATATCTTTTAGCTTTTCTAATTTCTTTCTTAAGATTCTTTTTACATTCTTTATACTCCTCAAGCACCTCATTTACACCTATAATAATTGTAGATCTCTCTTTTCCGAACCAAGTGTCCAATTTCCCTTGAAAACCATGGCTCTTTCCAATTATTACTCTTTCCTTTCAACCGAACAGGGACATAAAGATTCTGTATTCTTAAAATGTCACCTTTAAATGTCCTCCATTTCTCTTCTACATCCTTCCCATAAAACAACATGTCCCAATTCACTCCTTTTAAATCCTTTCGCTTCTCCTCAAAGTTAGCCTTTCTCCAATCAAAAATCTCAACCCTTGGTCCAGTTCTGACCTTCTCCATAATTATATTGAAACTAATGATATTGTGATCACTGGACCCGAAGTGCTCCCCAACACATACCTCCGCCACCTGACCTGTCTCATTTCCTAACAGGAGGTCCAGCACTGCCCCTTCTCTAGTAGGCACCTCTATGTATTGCTGCAAAAAACTATCCTGCACACATTTTACAAACTCCAAACCATCCAGTCCTTTTACAGAATCTGTTTCCCAGTCTATGTGTGGAAAATTGAAAGATAGAACTTTATTTATCCCAGGAGGGAAATTGGTCTGCCAACAGTCATAAAGCACAACAAGATACATGAAATTAAAGTGGAAAGTCCAGGATTGGGGATGTGCAAAGATTGGGGAAGGGGGTGGGGGTTTGAGGTGGAAGGGGAGCCAGTCTACCCCACGACAGAAGGGAGAGGAGTTGTACACTTTGATAGCCACAGGGAAGAAGGATCTCCTGTGGCGTTCTGTGCTGCATCTTGGTGGAACCAGTCTGTTGCTGAAGGTGCTCCTCAGGTTGACCAGTGTGTCATGGAGGGGGTGAGCTGTATTGTCCAGGATGCTCCGCAGTTTGAGGAGCATCCTCCCCTCCAAGACCAACCTCCCGTGAATCCAACTCCACCCCCAGGACGGAGACCGAGTTGTATCTGAACTCCGAAGTGTACAAAATCATGAGGGGAATAGATTAGGTAGATGCACAGAGTCTCTTGCCCAGAGTAGGGTAATCGGACATAGGTTCAAGTTAAAGGGGAAAAGATTTAATAGGAATCTGAGGGGTAACTTTTTCACCCAAAGGGTGGTGGGTGTATGGAACAAGCTGCCAGAGGAGGTAGTTGAGGCTGGGACTACCCCATTGTTTAAGAAACAGTTAGACAGGTACATGGATAGGACAGGTTTGGAGGGATATGGACCAAGCGCAGGCAAGTGGAACTAGTGCAGCTGGGACATTGTTGGCTGGTGTGGGCGAGTCGGGCCGAAGGGCCTGTTTCCACACTGTATCACTGTATGACTATGACTCTTTGTAGATAGTGAACAGGAAGGGAGGGAGGACCGTCCCCTGTGGGGCCCTTGTGTTGCTCACTACCATGTCGAAGACACAGTTCTGTGCCTCCCGCAAGGATGAACTGACTAAAGGTGGAGACGAGGGGGAGGATGGAATGAAGTTAAAGGACTGGCAAATGGATAAATTAAAAAGGATCACTTAATGTGAAAGAATGATGGATGGAACAAGAGGCAATGGAAAAGAGAGTTGTAAAACTTGGCACTTTAGTCGTAGAAATATAAGGTCGTCAGGGCTTTGATGCAGATGAAGTAAAAATTGAGGTGAGAAATCAGGCAGGGAGAAGAGCAAGATAGCACAATGAGGTGTTATTTTGGGCAAAATACCTGAGGGAAAAGGAGTAGCTTTAAATACTAACTTGGTAAAAGACAAAGAGCTTGTTTTGTAAGTCTTGAAGTGTGGGAAGTAAACTGGGGGTGTTTGAAACAACGACGTCACAGGAAGATGTAGATTTTAAACCACAAACAGAAACTTGGCAGCAACGTAAGGAGGAGTGGAAAATATACAGACCTTGCAGAGCATTATTTGAAGGGATGGACGAGGTAGGAAAGGAGGGGAGGAGTTGGCAGCATTGGTGAAGACCACCTTGGACAGGATTGACATACACCAAGGAAATGCAGATAGACTCAGTATGGTGGGACACCACAGATACAAGGAAACTTTTACATTTGTGGGATTGTGCTCGGGAACTAATTGTGGAAGGGAAATGGCAGCGGAAATCAGTAAACAGAGCAAGGAAATGACAAAGTTCCAGGAGTCCTAATGAGCCAGTTGTTGTAGGGCACAGGGAAGGAATAAACCAGAAAAGAGAATTGAATTCCTGCTGGTCTGAAGAAGGGTCTCGACCCGAAACGTCACCCATTCCTTCTCTCCAGAGATGCTTCCTGTCCTGCTGAATTACTCCAGCATTTTGTGTCTATCTTTGGAATTCCTGCTACGTGTAGCTCTCCTTCCCAGAACAGTGATAAGTGTGACTATAGATTAAATAAATGATTTAAATGTGGGTCAACATAAGGCATAGGAGCAGATTCAGACCATTTGGCCCAACGAGTTTAGAAACATAGAAACATAGAAAATAGGTGCAGAAGGAGGCCATTCGTCCCTTCGAGCCAGCACCGCCATTCATTGTGATCATGGCTGATCGTTCCCAATCAATAACCCGTGCCTGCCTTCTCCCCATATCCCTTGATTCCACTGGCTCCTAGAGCTCTATCTAACTCTCTCTAAAATCCATCCAGTGACTTGGCCTCCACTGCCCTCTGTGGCAGGGAATTCCACAAATTCACAACTCTCTGGGTGAAAATGTTTTTTCTCACCTCAGTCTTAAATGGCTTCCCCTTTATTCTAAGACTGTGGCCCCTCGTTCTGGACTCGGCCAACATTGGGAAATTTTTTCCTGCATCTAGCTTGTCCAGTCCTATTATAATTTTATATGTTTCTATAAGATTCCCCTTCATCCTTCTAAACTCCAGTGAATACAAGCCTAGTCTTTTCAATCTTTCCTCATATGACAGTCCCGCCATCCCAGGGATCAATCTCGCGAACCTACGCTGCACTGCCTCAATCACAAGGATGTCATTCCTCAAATTAGGAGACCAAAACTCTACACAATACTCCAGATGTGGTCTCACCAGAGCCCTATACAACTGCAGAAGAACCTCTTTACTCCTATACTGAAATCCTCTTGTTATAAAGGCCAACATTCCATTAGCTTTCTTCACTGCCTGCTGTACCTGCACGCCACCTTTCAGTGACTGGTGTACAAGGACACCCAGGGCTCGCTGTACCTCCCACTTACCTAACTTAACCCCATTGAGATAATAATCTGCCCCCTTGTTTTTGCCGCCAAAGTGGATAACCTCACATTTATGTATATTATACTGCATCTGCCACGCATCTGCCCACTCACTCAACCTGTCCAAGTCACCCTGCAACCTCCTAACATCCTCTTCACAGTTCACACTGCCACCCAGCTTTGTGTCATCCGCAAACTTGCTAGTCTTGCTACTCTTTGCTGTGTTTTCATCTTTTCTTTTAGTTTTATTCTATCCCTAACTTCTCTTGTCAGCCACGGTTGCCTCCTACTCCCCTTAGAATCTTTCTTCCTTTTTGGAATGAAATGATCCTGCGTCTTCTGGATTATGTCCAGAAATTCCTGCCATTGCTGTTCTACCATCATTCCTGCTAGGATCCCTTTCCAGTCTACCTTGGCCAGCTCCCCTCTCATGCCTTCATAGTCCCCTTTGTTCAACTGCATCACTGACACTTCCGATTTACCCTTCTCCTTCTCAAATTGCAGATTAAAACTAATCATATTATGATCACTACCTCCAAGCGGTTCCTTTACCTCGAGTTCTCTTATCATATCTGATTCATTGGACAACACTAAATCCAGAATTGCCTTTTCTCTGGTCGGCTCCATTACAAGCTGCTCTAAGAATCCATCTCGGAGGCACTTGACAAACTCTCTTTCTTGGGATCCTGAACCAACCTGATTTTCCCAGTCTACCTGCATATTGAAATCCCCCATCACCACAGTGGCATTACCTTTGTTACATGCCAGTTTTAACTCTTGCTGCAACTTGCACCCTACATCCGGGCTACTATTTGGGGGTCTGTAGATAACACCAATTAGTGTCTTCTTGCCTTTACAATTCCTCAATCCACAGTGACTCTACCTCGTCAGTCCCTATGTCTTCCCTCGCAAGGGACTGAATTCCATCCCTCACCAGCAGAGCTACCCCCCCCCCTCCTCTGCCCACCTGCCTGTCATTTCTATAGGATGTATAACCCTGAATATTGTTCCCAGGCCCGATCCTCCTGCAGCCACGTCTCAGTAATCCCCACAATGTCATATCTACCAACCTCTATCTGAGCCTCAAGCTCATCTACTTTACTTCTTATACTTCGCGCATTCATATACAATACTTTTAACTCCTTACCCATCTCACCTTTCACATCGATCCCTATTACACTTGGCCATACACTCCTATCCCTTTGTGAGCTTTCTTTCCCGTTAATTCTGGGGCCATTAACTATCCCTTTACTCTCTTTCCCTTTAACTCCATCCTTGACTCTCCCATTTGACACCCCCCCCCACTTATTCAGTTTGTTCCACCATTCAATCATGGCTGATCTATTTTTTCCCTTTCAACCCCATTCTCCTGTTATAATATAACATCAGTCCAAATGGAATGAAGGCCTGCATTTATTCAATGCTTTTTCTCATATTCGGAATGTTCCAAAGTACAATCA
The DNA here is from genome assembly GCA_038087875.1 of Malacoraja senta. Taxonomy (NCBI): domain Eukaryota; kingdom Metazoa; phylum Chordata; class Chondrichthyes; order Rajiformes; family Rajidae; genus Malacoraja; species Malacoraja senta. Next base: position 6,592,805 of record CM075998.1, read on the forward strand.
GTATAATGCATATTTTTGAAGTAATCGCTGTTTTAATGTCGGTCATACTAAGGGGTTAGTATTCACGATTGAGATCTGAAGCTATTTCTCGATCTAGAGGGTTTAAATTGCCAGATAATGTGATGAAACGTGATGAAATAATTCATTACATCCATTTGATGTTCAAGTAGGATTCTCAATAAATTGCTCATCTGCTGGAGTAGAAATTATGCATGTCTTCATCCTAAGGCCCTCGAACCATACTTTCAACCTGTTTTAACAAAGCCTGGTGAGTCACCGTGTACAGATCTTTCATCCAAGCCATCTTGTATTTCTTCATGAAGTGGCAGCATCTGAGATTGTGGCTGTGAGCGATGTGGCATCTTCTTGGTTGTTGTCCTCTTACTCAACAGTTGTCTAACCAAGCAGTTCTAGGCCATCTGAAAGAGGTAAAGCTCAAAGAGAGGGTCACAGGACAAGAGAAAGAGAGAGATACACGGTTACTCCTTTTGTGGTTTGTAAATGAAAAGGTATTGTAGGATAATGGGGAAATGAGATATTGATTCAGATATGGGCATATTATTTTCTTTGATCTCTGCACAATTGCTAGACATGGGCTCTGTGGTGTCTGCTCCATTACTAGTCTATGCACTATTCCAGGGCACTAAATCAGCTATCCTCTACCAACAGCTATCCTCTTCTGTCTTCTTCCTCAACAGAGAGGGAAGCATGACTGTCTTAGAATATACCTACCGTAGTTGAAACGTTGACAATTTGTAGAAGTTAAGAAATCTGTGCATGAGGCTAGTGTACAAATCTTAGATTAGTATTTTGTTGGTTCACATGCTTGATCAATGGTGTTTTATCATTAATGTTTTATTATTATTAATGTTTAGTGTTTTCTGAGTCATTCGTAACTGTCACTGTATGTCATGTTGTTACTTGTGGGCGGAGCACCAAAGCAAATTCCTTGTATGTGAATACTTGGCCAATAAACGTACTTACTTACTTACTTATAACTTACTTAGATCGGGGTTCTGACAATTGCTGTAAGTGTTGGGATATGGAGCAGTGTGTATGGTTAGAATAGTTGTTGGGAGGTGGGATCTGATGCTGTCTTCTTGAACCCTGATCACATTCATCTCGTGGCACTTTATAGAGGTGCTTCATCCTGTTATTGGCTTTATGTGCATCTACCTGCTGCTGCGGATTCATTGTGCACCTTGGAACTTCCTTGGCACCATGGAGGTGAAGGACCTCTGTCATCTCACTAACAAAAGCGCTTAAAATCATTTTGAAAAATGTGGTGTTCCCTTTAACCTGTGCTTCATCATGGCTTTTAGCAAGCTTCTGAAAAGAATAGGACTTCCATCTCCGCTTTCTGTTAAGACAATGAAGAAAGTAGTTAACACTTGCATAGTGCTTGAGTAACTCAGCGGGTTGAGCAGTCTATCTAGAGACATGGGAAGGTGACGTTTCAGGTCAGGATCCGTTTTTAGACTGAAGAGACCCGACTGAAGCTGATATCTGCATGACTGGGGCAATGGAAAAGTTCCCATTGCTGTGAAATAAACATTTTTTGGGTTTAGGTTAGTTTACAAATACGGAGTGGAAACAGGAAACTAAGCTGAGCAAAGATTACCCATACCCTAGTTCTATGTTATCCCACTTTTATATCCTACACACATGGGGCAATTTTACAGAAGCCAACAAACCTGCATGTCTTTGGAATGTGAACAGAAACCGGAGCACCCGGACAAAACTCGCACGGTCACAGGGAGGACGTACAAACTCCGTACAGACGGCAGCAGAGGTCAGGATGGAACCCGGGACTCGGGCGCTGTAAGGCAGCAACTTTACCGCTGCGCCGCTGTGCTGCTCACTAAGATATTTAATGTATATAAATTTATCATTTGCGCTGACAAGTGGGAAACGCCTGGTGAGGATCGGGGAGGTGGGGAAAGGACATCCAGGTGGCCATGAAGTCCCAAGACAGTATATGGTTCGAGACCCTGGAGGCCAGGCACGAATGCCACAAAATGGCCAACGGCAACGCCCTCCCAATCCTACGGCCAGAGACACCTTCACCTGTGGAAGATGTGAGATGGTTGTGCTGTCAAGGATAAGGCCTAGTCAGCCACAGCAGGAAATGCAACCACAAATGAAACATTGCCCTCTCCAAACAGAACAACGTCAAAGCTCCACCATCATCTCGCAGATGGACAGATGCCAACTATAGATATTCTGAACAATAGTTAATTGTTCAGGCTAAGCATGTGGCATGTATTGGATTTCAGACTTTGCTTTGCATAGTGTTCCCTGGCAGCTTGTAGCTCATGTAGAACGTGACTGATCTGATCTTCACAGTTGGAACAAAGTTAGACAAAGACCGCTGGAATGGAGCTGCGGATTCTTTGTTAACTTGTGCCTTTGGTGATTGAATCTGTGTTCTGGTATCTGAAGGCTCTGATTCATGGCATGTTATTTGAAACTTGGTTAACATTCCCATCTATGGAGCTCCACAAAGCATTGCTGATAAATCTTGACACGATGTATCTTAATATTTGGTGATTTGATATTGCTCAAAGCTCTGATTGTCAAGTTGGAAAAGGATATGGTGGGTGGAATATTCAAAGAAGGAATGTTGCAGTCCAACTGCGTAATGACTTCATGCAGAAACTTGGCGGTATTCAAATGTTTATTGATTTTAATGAGATTCCCCTTCATTATATTGCAGGGTGGTTCCATGAATCAGGAGGAAGAAAAGGGTGATGCTTAAATTCTTATCCACCCACTTGTTTTTTACATTTTAATATATGAGAGAGATTAAGATTTAAAGGAAGATTTGTAAATAAGGAAGCATGTTGTATGTGGACATTTTTTTGCAGCAGAGAAATTTTGCTCTGCTCAGATGAGGCATTTCAACGTGGGGAAAGGAATACCTCCTCGGCTTTTAACTCCAAAAAGCAATTTTGTTGTTTCAGTGTCCAAACGTACTAGATCAAACCATTCTTGGACCATGGGCCATACATCTTCCTATTTTATGTGAACAAAAAAGACACTTTCACTCGGACACTGAGCCCTGGATAGAGTCGGTAGTTGGTGAACTTTTTTCAGCACGGAGCTTTGGTGGTGATACTGACCACCAGCTGATACCTGATCCAATATACTGCCTAATAGGAGACATAAGAGATGGCAGATGCTGGAATCTTAAGCAAAAAAACAAACTGCTGGAGGAACTCTGTGGTCAAGCAGCATCTGTGGAGAGGAAATGGACAGATAACATTTCAAAATATCACCGGTACATTTCCCTCTGTAGATGTTGCCTGACCCGCTGAGTTCCTCCAAAACACCTTGTTTTTTCATATATCTTACTGCTTAATTGGCCCAAATATCAAAAAGGGTTGAGGAAAGATTATGGGAATGTTAAGATTTGATCGATAAATTAGTTTCTTCCTGAAATTGACCTTTTATATCAGAATAAATCAAAAGTGGTAACTGAGGTACTTTACCGTCTGGCCTCTCCCCTGATTTTCACAACCTATCTGACATAACGTAATAAAAACAACAAATGCTGGAAATACTCACAACTCAGGCGTCATCTGTGGGAAGAGAAACCGTTTCAATGGTTTGGGTCGAAGAGCCTTGGAACTGGACAAAAGGCATAAGAAGTTGTAAAGCTGCAGGGAGAGAGGGGTAGGAGGGGAGTTTCTAATCTGGTAAAAACAGGGTGACTGAGGGCAAACTGTAAACTATGTTATCAGGCCAATGAGTGAATGTGAGCAAAATGTGGCTTGTATGGAATGACATTGCCTGGAATGACATTGAGCTGAAGCCTTACTTATTGCATTGGCTCCAAGATGAGGGAGTTGTAAAATGCAGAGCAGGATGATGTGTCCGGCAGGTCTGGCTAGGCTAGTCCACCACTCCCAAAGAAAAATCCTCAGCAAACTGTGCCAAATTACAGATGGATGACTGATACAGACAGAGAAATCAAGTTACAGAAGTTGTAGACTTCAATATTGACAGGGTGAAAGTATGAAGGGCTGCAATAGGTGCGTTATTTTAAATGGATCACATGCTGTCCATGTTATTAGTTTATAAATGTAAACAGAACTAGGGCAAATACTCCTCAAGATTTATCTGCCATTCAACAAGATTGAAGTCGATCTTCTATCTCAACTACACTTTGCCACTTACCACGAATTCAGTCAAACCACAAGATAGTTTTATGCTTTGTTTGTGAGTACATGTTTATTTTTCTCTCAAACAACCTAACTGAGGTACTTTGACCTTTAGGCTGAAGAGTCTGAATGTAGAAAAAACAGTGTGAGTCACTAAGTCAGTTTCTATTGAAAGAGCCAGAGAATGGAATGCTGGAGTGTAGTGTCAGAGTAGAAAGGCGGACATTCTTTGATTTGTGAACCATGTGCACCAAACTACCAATATGGCTGAGATGTAGGTGGTGTGGTCAGGGTTTGGAGTGAAAATTTAGACATTCGTTAAGAGCTTATGTATTGCCTCGTCCTTTAGATGTATTCAAAAGAGAGTTAGATTTAGCTCTTGGGGCTAACGGAATCAAGGGATATGGGAAGAAAGCTGGAACGGGGTACTGATTTTGGATGATCTACTATTTAGGATGGCCTACTCCTGCACTTATTTTCTATTTTTCTATGTTCTAGATGAACTGTTTAAGAAACAGTTAGACAGGGTATTGGATAGGACAGGTTTGGAGGGATATGGACCAAGCGCAGGCAGGTGGGACTAGTGCAGATGGGACATGTTGGCCGGTGTGGGCAAGTTGGGCCGAAGGGCCTGTTTCCATGCTGCAGCATTCTATGGCTCTATGTCCTCTGCTGTCATCCTGGGTCATGCAGTTTTTCCTTTTGCACTCAGGAGATTTTACTGTTGACTTATGACGGAATGTTTTTTAAATTTCTGTTTGGTGTTCATAGTGAGATTGATTCTTAATTGTAAATTTTGGCTCATAATTGTATTAAATTGATGTTGCCTTGAATGGCATTGAGCTGAAGCCTTCCTTAATGTATTGGCTCCATGTGACAGGTTAATGTTAACCTTGAGTTTTGGATTTGTGCAGTGCATCACCCATACTACTTTTTGCCTTTATGATTTTCATGGTTCTTGTTTTTAACTGCAAACCGGAAATTTGGCTCCCTTGTTCAGTGAAAAGTGAGCTAGTTTCAGATTTTTTTCAATGTAGAGGTATCCTTTGGTTCAACTATATCAACCTTATACCTGCCAGGCTTTGTCCTGTCACCTCCCCTCTTCCAGCTTTCTTCTCCCCCACTACAATCAGTCTGAAGAAAGGTCTCGACCCAAAACATCACCTATCCATGTTCTCCAGAGATGATGCCTGACCCGCTGAGTTACTCCAGCACTTTGTGTCCTTTTACATTTCGTGTTGACCACCTTTCTGACGTGTAAAGAGATAATATCGTAGAGGATCAATAAATGTGGTCAGTTCGAATGAAAGATGATTGACCTGAAATGTTAACTGTTTCTCTCCCATATACAGAGTTTTTTTAATTTTGAGTTTTAAAAACATTATTTTGTATATGTCACCTATCCACATTCTCCAGATATGCTGCCTGACCCGCTGAGTTACTCCAGCACTTTGTGTCTTCTTTTGTAAACCAGCATCTGCAGGTTCCTTGTTTCTACAAACGGCACGGTGGCACAGCGATAGAGTTGCTGCTTTACAACACTTACAGCACCAGAGACCCTGGTTTGATCCTGACTACAGGTGCTGTCTGTACAGAGTTTGTACGTTCTCCCCGTGACCTGCGTGGGTTTTCTCCGGGTCCTCCGGTTTCCTCCCACACTCCAAAGACATATGGGTTTGGTAGGCTAATTGACTAGTGTAAATGTAAGTGTAAATTGTCCCTAATGTGTGTAGGAGAGTGTCAATGTGTGGGGATCGCTGGTCGGCGCGGACTCGGTGGGCCGAAGGGCCTGTTTCTGCGTTGTATCTCCAAACTATAAACTGAACTACCAGGAATATGTGTAGCTTGCATGTGGAATAGATAGAATATGGATAGGTACGAGAGATGTGGAAGATATACCACATTTACTGCACTTTTTTGATTGATCCGCTCAGTCATTTTTTTCTGAAATCTTTACCTAGTTCTCCAGCCCCACAGCTTGTTCTGCATGCTTAAGAATTGAAAATGGGTTCTGTAGCCCCTGCTACCTTTCAACAGCCTAGGATGCAGCTATAAAGGCCTGATGATTGATATACCTGAACCCTGCAAATCATTTCACAGCCTGTTACTTCTATCCAGTTATCTGTAATCATTGTTCCATTTCTTCGGATATAACTTTGATTGGATTTGGTAATTAGTTGAAAATAGTGTAGAGAATAGGGATAAAGAGAATCCCTTTGATTGTCAGGATATGATAACTGGTGTTTCACAGGATTATATCTTGAGCTCTTTACTTTTTACAATTGTAACAATTACTTTGATTTTTTTAAATTATGGTATTAAGAAAATAAAGGGACTGTAAATGGGAGAGAAACAGTTAACAATTCAGGTCAATCATCTTTCATTCGAACTGACCACATTTATTGATCCTCTACGATATTATCTCTCTACACGTCAGAAAGGTGGTCAACAGGAAACGTAAAAGGACACAAAGTGCTGGAGTAACTCAGCAGATCAGGAATCATAAGTTCACGTTATGGGAGTAGAATTAGGCCATTCGCCCATCGGGTCTACTCCACCATTCAATCATGGCTGAGCTCTGCCTACTAATCCCATTTTACTGCCTTCTCCCCACAACCCTTGACACCTGTTCTTTTTTATTATTTTTTTATTTATTTTTATTTTCACCGTTTATTTTTGTAATTTTTTTTATTAGAAGTATTGTACATTGCAGTGATATCAAGCAAACATAAAATGATACATTTCTTGTACCCCTTCTTATTTTAAACTTTAAAAAGAAGAAAGATAGAAAGAGTTAGCAAAGATAGTGAGTGAATGAAAGAGTGGTCCAGAGAAACCCGTAGGGACCTAAACCACAAGAAAGAGTTAAACAGAAAACCAAAGAAAAAGAAAGAAAACAAATAAAGAACAGAAAGTAAGATAAGCTAAGATAAGATAAAAGGGATGTACCTACTTCGTATCTTTACACACCCCTCACCAGGTCCTGAAACCATTTATTTTCAACGTTTTGTTGCACCCTATATTTGTAATAAGTCGATAAATGGAGAGCAAATCTTTTGGAAATGGTCTGATTTGCCTGCTAAGAGGAATCTCATGTCTTCCAGGTGTAACATTTCGGACATATTAGAAATCCACATTTTTATCGTTGGTGTGGGAGCGTTTTTCCAGAATTTAAGTATAGGTTTTTTTGCCATTATTAAGCCGTAATTAAGGAAACTCTTTTGGAACAAAGTCAGCTCAAAGCTGGCTTCTATTGTTCCGAAAATAATCAGTTCTGCATTCGGTTTCAGTTTCATTTTAAATAATTTCATAAAAATTTCAAAGATTTAATTCCAAAATGTTTGGATTTTTATACAAAAAACAAAAGAATGTGCTATAGTTGCTTCTTGGGATAGACATTTATCACAGATGGAAGAAACATTTGGATAAAATGTATTTATTTTAGTTTTTGAGTAGTATAGTCTATGTAAAGTTTTAAATTAAATTAGAATGTGTCTTACATTAATCGAGCATTTGTGCACATATAGCAAGTGTTTATCCCAACTCTCTTTCGAGATTTTTATAGCTAGTTCTTGTTCCCAATCTCTTCTAATTCTATCAGATGATGGTATTTCTATATTATACAAGTATGATATTAAATTAGTTGATTCCGCCTTTATATTCATTGCATCGTCTAATAGGTCTGGAGATAAATTTTGATATTCTTGTGTATATTTTTTCAAATAGTCACGGATTTGAAAATATTTAAAATATTGATTACTTCTCAAATTGTATTTAAGTTGTAATTGGTGAAATGATAAAAAAAAATACCATTATCATACATGTCTCCAAACGTTTTAATTCCTATTCTGTCCCAGTGTGTAAATGATTTATCTATAGTAGATGGTTTAAACGACGGATTATTAACTATAGGTGAGAGAAGCGATAGGTTTCTTAATTTGACACCTGTTCTAATCAAGAATTTGTCTATCTCTGCCTGAAAAATATCCACTGACTTCCTCCACAGCCCTCTGTGACAATGAGTTCCACAGATTAACTACCCTCTGACTAAAGAAGTGCCTTCTCACCTTTTTAAAAGAGTGCCCTGAGGCCATGATCTCTGGTCCTGGACTCTCCCACCAGTGGAAACATCCTTTCCACATCCACTCTATTTATGCCTTTCACTATTCGGTAAGTTTCAATGAGGTTCCCCCTCATCCTTCTAAACTCCAGCGAGTACAGGCCCAGTGCTGACAAACGCTCATCATATGTTAACCCACTCATTCGTGGGATCATTCTTGTAAACCTCTTCTGGATCCTCTCCAGAGCCAGCACATCCTTCCTCAGATATGGGGCCCAAAACTGCTCACAGTATTCCACAGTCTTCATTAAGGAGGACACAAACAATCTTCCTGATATAGTAGTGACAGAGGATCTGGGGTGACGGAGGAACTGAAGGAAATCCACATTAGGCAGGAAATGGTGTTGGATAGACTGATGGGACTGAAGGCTGATAAATCCCCAGGGCCTGATGGTCTGCATCCCAGGGTACTTAAGGAAGTGGCTCTAGAAGTCGTGGATGCATTGGTGATAATTTTCGAATGTTCTATGGACTCAGGATCGGTTCCTGTAGATTGGAGGGTAGCTAATGTTATCCCACTTTTTAAGAAAGGCGGGAGAGAGTAAACAGGGAATTATAGACCAGTTAGCCTGACACATCGGTGGTGGGGAAGATGCTGGAGTCAATTATAAAAGATGAAATGGCCGAACATTTGGATAGTAGTAACAGGATCGGTCCGAGTCAGCATGGATTTACGAAGGGGAAATCACGCTTGACTAATCTTCTGGAATTTTTTGAAGATGTAACTAGGAAAACGGACAAGGGAGAGCCAGTGGATGTAGTGTACCTGGACTTTCAGAAAGCATTTGAAAAGGTCCCGCATAGGAGATTAGTGGGCAAAATTGGGGCACATGGTATTGGGGGTAGAGTGCTGACATGGATAGAGAAGTGGTTGGCAGACAGGAAACAAAGAGTAGGGATTAACGGGTCCCTTTCAGAATGGCAGGCAGTGACTAGTGGGGTACCGCAAGGCTCGGTGCTGGGACCGCAGCTATTTACAATATACATCAATCATTTGGATGAAGGGATTCAAAGTAACATTAGCAAATTTGCAGATGACACAAAGCTGGGTGGCAGTGTGAACTGTGAGGAGGATGCTATGAGAATGCAGGGTGACTTGGACAGGTTGGGGGAGTGGGCAGATGCATGGCAGATGAAGTTTAATGCGGATAAATGTGAGGTTATCCACTTTGGTAGCAAAAACAGGAAGGCAGATTACTATCTAAATGGCGTCAAGTTGGGAAAAGGGGAAGTACAATGGGATCTGGGGGTCCTTGTTCATCAGTCTATGAAAGTACGCATGCAGGTACAGCAGGCAGTGAAGAAAGCGAATGGCATGTTGGCCTTTATAACAAGAGGAATCGAATAGAGGAGCAAAGAGGTCCTTCTGCAGTTGTACAGAGCCCTAGTGAGACCACACCTGGAGTTTTGTGTGCAGTTTTGGTCCCCTAATTTGAGGAAGGACATTCTTGCTATTGAGGGAATGCAGCGTAGCTTTACAAGGTTAATTCCCGGGATGGCGGGACTGTCATATGCTGAGAGAATGGAGCAGCTGGGCTTGTACACTCTGGAGTTTAGAAGGATGAGAGGGTATCTCATTGAAACATATAAGATTGTTAAGGGTTTGGACACGCTAGAGGCAGGAAACATGTTCCCGATGTTGGGGGAGTCCAGAACCAGGGCCCACAGTTTAAGAATATGGAGTAAGCCATTTAGAACGGAGACGAGGAAACACTTTTTCTCACAGAGAGTGGTGAGTCTGTGGAATTCTCTGCCTCAGAGGGCGGTGGAGGCCGGTTCTCTGGATGCTTTCAAGAGAGAGCTAGATAGGGCTCTTAAAAATAGCGGAGTCAGGGGATATGGGGAGAAGGCAGGAACGGGGTACTGATTGGGGATGATCAGCCATGATCACATTGAATGGCGGTGCTGGCTCGAAGGGCTGAATGGCCTAATCCTGCACCTATTGTCTATTGTCTAAATGCGGCCTGACCAGTGCCTTATAGAGCCTCAGCGTTACATCTCTGGAGAACGTGGACAGGTGACGTTTTGGGTCGAGACCTTTCTGAGGACTGATTTTGGTGGGGGAGGGGGTGGGGGGGGCGTAAGAAAGTGGGCAGAGGCTGGACAAAGTGCGGCAGGTATTGGGTGGGATTTATTGACAGGCAAATGGTCGCAAACAATGCCATCTCTCCCCACATGTTGCTGGACCTGCATCTCCAGCATGTTCTGCTTTTATTTCTGCTCTAAAAGAAATAAATAAGAGAACTGCAGAAATTTTAGTCATAATTTTTCAAATCTCACTCTTTGAAATTGTGATTAGATTTAAAACTGCTAATGTAGCTCCAGTATTTAAGAAGGAATAGAAAGAGAAGTCAACCGGCTTCATGTCGGTCTGTCTAAATCAGTTGTGTGGAAGCAACAGGAATTTAGCACAAGGGATAAACTGATTGTACTCTTGAACAAATATAAGATAATCTAAGAGAATCAACATAGCTTTAAAGGTAGGTCATGTGTAATCAATGCAGCAGGATGTTTTCATCAGTTAAGTAATGTCAACAAGGGAGTATCTGTGGACTTACAGATTCTATGACATTCTACATATGAGGTAATTCATAACAATGAGAATACTTTCTCATCCTGGTCTTCTATCCCTTAGGGTCAAAGATAACTCCAGTTCTGTGCTTCTGAAGTGACAGTATGGAACCTGCAGAGCTGGTCATCGAAAATCGTAATGGGTACTTGACTTGAGAGAGCATTGAATTGCAATGAAGCAAGTGGCTTGACTTGAGGATTGGTTGAGCTTTAGGAGACTGAGAATAAATGATACATAATATGTCAGAATGTGACCAAATAATCTGGTCTAGAGTGTACATTTCTTCACATATTAACATCTTGGATGAAGGAGTAGATAGTTGAATATCCAAGCTTGCAGATGACTAAATTCGCACACAGTGTTGGTAGAAATAGGAACAAAATTGGTTGTAGACAGATTGTGTGAAGGCAAAATGAGGCCTCTATTAAATAGGTGGAAAATTGCTTCTAAATCATCTGGTTGTAATTATTGATCCAAAAGAGTACCAAGCTCTTGTGGATGTCGCTGGCAGGGTAGGTTGCCTTTGAGTAGATGTTAATGATCTGCATTCTTAGCCATTGAATTCATGTCTGGACTTAGATTGCAATAAATGTTGGGCTCCATGTCAGAAATCTCACAAATGTCCAGTTGTGACACTAAGGTTGTTACGTTTGAATATTTGCCATATTCAATTCAAGTATTTGCAAGACTTGTAGGGCAGTTACAACTTAAGTGCATTGCCATGAGCGGGTGATTTTTGCTTGCTCTTGTTTCCCCGGGAATCAATGTTCATATTGCTGTCATATTGCTGCCTACGTGAGTGAACGATCCATAATTTCAGGCCGCAAAAGAAACTACTGGGATTGTTTTTATTTTCCTTATGTGGAAGCTGATAAACAAATGAGTCATACGGTGTAGAAACAGGCCCTTCAGCCCAACTTGCCCACATCGACCAATATGCCCCATCTACACTAGTCCCACCTGCTGCGTTTAGTTTAGAGATACCGTGTGGAAACAGGCCCTTCGGCCCACCGGGTCCGCGCCGACCAGCAATCCCCGCGCATTAAGACTATCCTACACCCACTAGGGACAATTTTTACATTTACCAAGCCAATTAACCTACAAACATGTATGTCTTTGGAATGTGGAAGGGAACCGAAGATCACGGAGAAAACCCACGCAGGTCACGGGGAGAACATACAAACTCCGCAGAGACAGCACCCGTAGTCAGGATGGAACCCATGTATCCGGCGCTGCATTCGTGGTAAGGCAGCAACTCTACCACTGCGCCATATCCCTCTAATTCTCTCCTATCCATGATATCTAAATGTTTCTTAAATGTTGGGATAGTACCTGCCCCAACTACCTCCTCCGGCAGCTTGTTCCATACATCCACCATCCTTTTGTGTAAAAAAAAGTTACCCCCCAGGTTCCTATTAAACCTTTCCCCCCTCACCTTAAACTTATGTCCTCTGGTTCTCGATTTCCCCTACTCTGGGCAAAAGACTCTGTGCATTTATCCAATCTATTCCTTATGATTTTGTACACTTCTTTAAGATCACCCCTCACCCTCCTGTGCTCAAAATGCTTTTGAATATGATCTCTCTGAGCATGAGCTGTGAAATACATTAGATCCTCATTTTGATATTGAATGTTAATAAATCGTGCAAAAAAATTGTGCAGTTTACAAACTGTCTTCCTGCCAAAGACTCGTGGCGCAGCTGGTAGAGTTGCTGCCTCACAGTGCCAGAGACCAGGTTCGATCCTGACCTCGGATGCTGTCTGTATGGTCTTTGCACGTTCTCCTTGTGACCACGTGGGTTTCCTCCCACATCTCAAAGACGTGCGGGTGTGTAGGTTAATTGCCCCTCTGTAAATAAGCGAGTTCGGTATTCTGAAAAACGCAAGGAATCATGGGATTTCTCAGTCTCTGGCTATAAAGAAAAAGCGAATGAAGCGCTGGCTGCATAAACTGTTTGTAAATTCTTATCTTTATTCATGATTTATTTGTAAAACTATATTTAATCTGAGGAACGGGGGTGCCAGGCAGCGGGAGAGCGGGGTGTAACAGCGCGAGAGAGGGGGTAGATGCCAGTAGGAGACAGGGGTGAGCTTCATCCATAGCCCGGGACGTGCCCTTGTCCCCGGCATTGCGGGCGCTGCCGAGCCGCCACTGGACCCCCCCCCCAGGGGGCGGTCGGAGACGTCCGGGGCGACCCCGGAGCGGCGGCCCACAGGCTCGCGAGGGGAGGGGGGAGGCGCCTGCTCCAGCCTGGCCCCGCTCCTACTTCCGAAGAACCCATTCCTTTTCTCCGGGGATGCTGCCCATCCAGCCGAGCCGTCTCAGCACCCCATGCGCACCCAGGCCGGCGCTCGGCCCCCGCCACCACCAAACCTCTCCGTGTGAGTCACAACACCCTCCACCTGCAGGGCCTTTGATGTCGGAAGACTACAAGCATCTCCAGTGGAACTGATTGCCTGTCCCAGCTCCGACTGACTCACTGTTTGTAATGACTCATGCCCTCCACCGAGGGGGCAAACCGACGGCCACTGGACAGGGAGAGAGGCGTGGCCGACGGTCCCTGGCCCGCCGGGGGACCGCCCCCCCAGGAGCCGGAGCCAGACTGAGCCGGGCCCGACACCTCCGGCCACCTCCGGACGGGGACCGGACACTCGGGGGGAGGGGGGGGATGGCCCAGCGGCGGCAACCGCACCCGATCATGGACCCCGACCATGACCCCAGGGAGCAGCACAAAGCATAAAGCACTCGCTGAAACGAAGGTCAGATAACCAAAGATAACACACAGCAGATCCGCACCCGGCAATGTTTTTCGCGAGTGACATATGACCTGGGCATGCGCAGTCGGAATACCAAATTCGCTTATTGCCCCTAGTCTGTAGGGAGTGGATGAGAAAGTGGGATTACTTAGAACAAGTGTGAATGGGTGATCGATGGTGGGCGTGGACTCTGTGGGCCAAAGGGTCTGTTTCCATGCTGTATCTCTAAACTAAAGGCAATTGGAATTCTGGTGTGCTTCTTGGGCAGTCCCTTGGGTTGAGGATGACTTGCTTCCACTCCAGTTCTGAGGTGGCTGATGAAGCCAGTGTGGTACCTGCAAACTCAGCAACAAGTCAGGCAGGTGGTGTTCCAGGGCCAATTGGGTGGTATAGTTCGGAATAGTGTTTATCCTAGGCTTCTTTATACTTCTGACTCAGATCAGGCAGAACTTGTGTACATTGAACTGCCATTTCTTGCCTGTCTTGTCTTAGTCAGATTGGTGATGTCAATGTCAACGTATCCGAGTTCCCAGTCTACAATTGCAGATTGATGTTCAGGTCTGTCACCATTAGGGTTGTCCATGTGGACCTGATGTTCCGGGTCCGAGCTGCTTTACTGAGTGGTCTATGTGTGTTCTTTTAATGTGGATTAAATACCATGTGTGCTTGACAGAGCGAGGTCTGGGTCCAGCTGCAAGGGAGTCTGCTATGATTGTAGACCAGGCTCTGCTGCATGGACATTTTGCACGCACATGTAAAATTGATTCGTGTTTAGATGCCTATCACCATGTATGAGGCACGGTCATAGGTGAGCCTCGGCCTGGACATCATTACTAAACTGCCACCATGTCTCACTTTCAGTCCTTATTACCCTCAGCTTCTCCTGTCCCTCAATGTCCCTACGATTCCTAATTTCCTCCCACTCCCTTAGTTCTCCTGGTGTGCAGTTCTGATGGCTTTGAGAGTACATTAAGATGAAGGGGGAAACCATATTTAGATTTGTCATTATATGAAATGGGCACGTTCTCCTTCAGGAAGAGATGTCAGAGATGAGGTTTTTATGATTCTAAGGGGGACTCTGTTATGAAAGGTATCATGAACTTTACCTTGTCCAGAACAGCAGAAATAGATGCACTTGATGGAATGCAAATTGAAATTGAATCTGTGGAAGTAGTACTTCAGGGAGTGAGTGGTCAATCTATGGAACCGACTAAGGAGTATTCAGTACAATAAGTAATAAATAGAATGTTGCAAGGGTGATAAAGCACAGGGGATAGTGGTTCTTCTCCAGATGTACGAAGCCTTGTAGATATCCTACTTGGCATAGTCTTGCAGCTTTGACTGGATTAGGACAGGTTGGTAGAGAGCATTAGTCTTGCAGACATTGAATATAAGGCCCATGCTCTCGTGCTTCAGTGAAAAGTCGATGGTAACTTGGAACCTGTCGTCTGAGAGTGTACAAATGCAAGTGTTATCTGAGTACTGCTGAGTAACTCAGCAGGTCAGGCAGCATCCTTGGAGAACATGGATAGGGATGTTTTGGGTTGGGTCCCTTCTTCTGACCTTGGTTCTATAGTTTAGTATTCTGCATTGCGAAGAGGAAGGTGCAACAGGATCTCTGAGATGCTGTTATCATGACCATCTGCAAGAAACAGGACAAATAATAACTAACCACTGCTGTCTGAGAAGGAGAAAACTATCAGCAGGGTCCTCCTCAACTGCCTCCTCCCAGTGGCCAAATTCTGTCGATCTAGCGTCAGAATGAGTCATATCTATAGGCAAATGTAGAGAGCAGCACCAGCCACGACACACGTCCTTTTTCAACCTTGCTAAACCTTTGACTTCATCATCTGGGTACTTATATAGAGTTGTCTTCATTTTGCATTTGCTTTGTGATGGCATGCAAGCTGTGATCCAAACATCTGGTCAACAACAGAACCAATCTTAGAGAAGACTCCAAGATGTATAGAGTCATACAGCACTTCTGCCCAACTTGCCCATGCCAACCAAGATGCCCATTCTACACGTCCCACTTGCCCGCGTTTGGGCCATATCCCTCTAAACCTTTCCTATCCAAAAATGTACCCTGCCACTTTTCTCAATCTTTCTTATCTCGCCTGCAACAAATTTCATGTGGGGATGGAGTTTTAAGGGGAAGCTGTTAAGGAGCCGTTTTCGCCAATGCTTAAAGGGCCTGTCCCACTTGGCCGCCATATGCGCGTAATTTACGCGACATCATTTACGCGTCACGATGCACGACGCGCGCATGGTGCGTGGTGAGATAGGCAGTGACGCGCGGTCGCACGCGGCTCCCCAGGATTTTGGGATGTACAAAATCTTTGCGCGCCATCTGCGTGACGTGCAAATGACGGCTAAGTGGGACAGGCCCTTAAAGGTTCGCTAATTTAAATCCTAGGCTGAAGGAGGCTGCCTTATGAGAAAACATTTAGCAGCTTGAGCTTCTACTTTCTGGAGTTGAGAAGAACGAAGAAGAACAAGGTCTCAGGGGACTTTAGGGGTTTGTTGCAAAGAGGATGTTTCTGCTTATGAGGGTGCCAAGAGCTGGAGGCATAATCTTACATTTAGGGGTTGCCACTAGACTGTGATGAGAAGAAATCTCTTAGTCACAGTCAAATAGCACAGAAGCAGGCCTTTCGGCCCAACTTGCCCATGCCAACCAAGATGCCCCATCTACACCAGTGCCACCTGCTCGCGTTTGGCTCATATCCCTCTTAACGTTTGCTAACCATGTACCTGTCCAAATGTCTTTTAAATATTGTTATAGTACCTGCCTCAACTACCTCATCTGGCAGCTTGTTCCATATACCCACCACCCTCTTCAGTGAGGATTGTGAATCTTTGAAATTCTCCATCTCGATGCACTTTGCAGGCTGAGTCAATGAGAATATTCAGGATTAAACGTTTGGATTGGATCCATTAATAAATCTGAGATGAGTAGGTGTTACTGGCTCAGGGTATGAAAGTGTCTGGAGCCAATGTGGTTGAATGGTGTTAGAATGTAGATCAGACGTAATTAGATAGAGTGGTAGAACAGGCTCAAGGGGCTGAATGACCTAACCCTCTGTTCTTTTTTTTTAACCTTTCGAGAGGTATATGTTTCAAACGTGTATTGTTAATGTTTTTAAAGTGCCAAAATGATGACATTCTGCCCACATAAATACATCAAAAGAGCTATCCAGCAAGACAAGCTTGGCAAATAGCTTGGGGAGATGTGAGGTTGTTTCTTTTTCAGAGAGGCAATCAGCTCTTAAATGAGCAGTGCCTACAGTGGACATGGATTTGTTGCAAGTCACATTGACTGAATTTTTCTCTTATTGTTACTATGGTTGAAGGAGCAATATTCTCTTGGTGAATCCCTGCTCCTTTTCAAATAGTTTATACTTAGATTATACACTTTTACTGCAGCTCTCATTATGAAGTACATGCAGTATTTGTATATGGAATGAAAGGCAGATGCTTGTTTACACCAAAGATAGACACAAAATGCTGTAGTAACTCAGCGGGTCAGGCAGCATCTCTGGAGAGAAGGAATAGGTGACTCTTCGCGTCGAGACCCTTCTTCAAACGGGTCTGAAGAAGGGTCTCGACCCAAAATGTCTCCTATTCCTTTTATCCATAGATGCTGCTTAACCCGCTGAGTTACTACAGCATTTTCTGTCCATCTACATGCAGTAGATATTGCACTGAAGTATCAGCATACATTGCCTTCTCATTCCTGGAATAGCAATTTGTTTTCCTGTGTATGGCAAAGGTGGTGTTGTGCAGACCCCATGAACATTTTCATATTTGAATGAATATCAGAAATCAGGAAAGGTTCAGATAGGATGTGGGCCAAATGCGAGCAGGTGGGACGAGTGTAGATGGGGTATCTTGGTTGGCATGGGCAAGTTGGGCTGAAGGGCGTATTTCCATGCGGTAAGACTGACTATATCTGTCGAATGAAAGTGGTAAAAAGATTATACAGCTTTTGGGGCATTACATTAAACATTTATAGGTTGCACAAATACTTTTTTTGTCCTGTTGTAATGCAGTTATCTTTCTAGAGTTGTAGATTGCCCACAGCGGAAGAATAGAAATTGCTATATCGTAGGCAACTCCCTTTTAATTCACAGAATGATGCATTGTGGCACGAGATTTGCTACTGAAGAATTTAAAAAAATTGATTTGTCAACTTGAATCGAAGTCAACTTAAATGCAGCACAAAAGTATTCTAACCGGGTAGCGTAAATATGTAGGAAACCTTATATTTTGTTTGGGCAGCTTACACCTGAGCGGTCTGAATATTGACTTCTCTAACTTCAAGTAACCCTTGCTTTCCCTATCTCCATCCGCTTATTGGCCTGACACTGTCACTAAGTTCTCTATTTCCTTCCTGTACTCCATCTTATCAATGTTTGTGATTCAGCCCAACACAATGTTGTCATCTGCAAATTTGTCCATGAAGTTAGAGCTGAATTTGGCCATCCATTCGTAAGTGTATGAGAGTACAGTCGGGAGTATGATAGAGGACTGAGAATGCATTTTGCAGCCAGGATAGAATTAATTAAAGAGAAATACCAAAAGATTAATAAGGAAAAGATCTAAAAAGAATTGGGTCGTGAGATTGTTGATATGATGGTTTTAACTTTAGAAACTTGCCGAGACCTCAAGTCAGGTTTCATTAGATTGGAAAATAGCAAATGCAGGTATAGGTTTATTATCGTCACATGTACCGAGGTACAGTGAAAAGCTTTGTATTGCATGCAGTCCAAACAGGTCAAGCAAACCATACAGAAATACAATCAAGTCAAACTTAATAACAATAGTAGAGCACAAGAGTACAGAATATAGTGCTCAGCATTGTAGCGCAAGAATTCCATAGACAAAGGCCAATATCCCAATGGGATAGAAGTGAAGTAGACAGGACCGTAGCATATGGAAGGGCCGTTCAGAAGCCTGATAACAAAGGGGAAGAAGCTGTTCGTGAGTCTGGTGGTGTGCTCTCTCCAGCTTGTGTGTGTCCCCGCCTGATGGGAGTGGGGAGAAGGAGGAACGACCTGTCTGGGACAAGTCTTTGATTATGTTCACTGCTTTCGCAGCGTGAAGTGAAGATGGAATTCCTTTTGTCAAAAAGGGAGACAGAAAGCAGGAAACTATAGGGCAGTTAGCTTAATATCTGTCACAGGGAAAATGTTAAAAGCTATTATTAGAGTTATCATAGTAGGACACTTCAAAAACAAAATGTCAATGTAATCAGGCAAAGTTGACATGGTTTTGTGAAAGGGATATAATGTTTGACTAATTTATTGGAGTTCTAATAATAATAATAATAATACATTTTATTTATGGGGGCCTTTCAAATCTCAAGGACACCTTACAAGATTTAACAAGATTTTACAGTAGAAACATGTAAGCGGAATGAAATAAATAGTAAAGACATCACAAGTACACACAAATTAAACACAGTATGGAAGTTCTGGGAAGAAGTAATATGCTGTGGATTAAGTGAATTGAGTACCATACTTAGATTTCCAGAAAGCATTTATCAAGGCATCACATCAAAGGATGTTGTGGAGAATCAAAGTTCATGGTATAGGATGTAATGTTGACATGGATAGAAGATTACCTGGCCAACTTAAAATAGAGAATAGATATAATTGAGTATTTTCCCAGCATGCAAGATGTTACAAGTGATGTGCCACAAGGATGGGTGCAGTTTATGCAGAAGTGATTTGGATATGGCTGATAAACTTGCCGGTGACACAGTGTTGAGTAAGAAAGTACGTTTTGAAGAGGATGGGCCAAATGAGTGGGAAACGGTTTGGCAAATGTAGTTCGATGTGGGGACATGGGAAATTGTGAAATTGTCCTGTTAGGCAGGAAGAATAAAAAGCCTATTATCTAAATGGTGAGAGATTGCGGAGTTTTGAGATGCCAGGGGATCTGTGTGTCCGAGTGCATATTCGGCAAAAAGCCTAATATGCAGAAACAAGTAATTGGGAAAGCTAATGGAATGTGATGCTTATTGTATGAGGAACTGAATGCAATAGTGGGGAGCTCCGAGAAAAGAGGGGGGAAGAGCCATGGGGGAGAGGGGAGTATCACAGGGAGGGGGGCAGGAGCCAGTGAGGGGGGCCAGAAGGGAAGGGGCTGGAGATGCGGGGCAGTGCGTTTGGGACTCGCACCGGGCGCTGGACGCTCTCCTCAGCAGGGATCAGACTCTCCGCTTTGTGTTTGGCGACATCTCGACGTCGGGTCGGGCCGGGCTGCTTCCGGTCCCTCTGAAAATTGTGTCCAGTTGGAGACCTCCGGCCGCCCGCAGCTCCAGTAAAGACGCGATGGCGCAGGAAGGGGCGGACCATCCCGGGGAGTGACAGGAGAAGCGACCAATCCGCGCGCTGCTGGTTGGCAGGAGAGGAGATCGATCTGCGCATGCACGGTTTTAAAGATTTTTAAACCTCGCTAACTTTTACAACATACTACCGATTAGAACGAAACTTGGTGCGCTTACAGCACAGGAGAACGGTGAGCGAGCTTGCGCAAATAGAAAAACTGCACAAACCGGAAGAGCACAAGATCAGAGTTTTAGTTATGTATAGATAGATAGAAGATAGATAGATAGATGAGAGTGTATTGTAGTTGAGAGAAGGTTGCCTGGACTAATACCTGGAATGGGTAGGTTGTCTTGGGAAGAAAAATTGGTCAGGTTCTGCTCAACCATGATCCCCTGAACTTTCCCACTTTTCAAATCCTTGTGAAAGAATTAAAGGTCTCTGCTTGATGAATGATTTGTGCAGAGAATTCAACATTCAAATACGCTTTCATTAAGCCAATATTTTCAAGCCCTATACTCTTTTGGCGATGAAATTGAATTTGCATCCTCTCATTACAGAGTCTTTAATTATTAGAAATAATCTTGTTATTTCTTGCAATGTCCTCCCTTTGAAATAAAACCCCTCTTGTCGCTCTTCTGCATTGTAATCACTCATTCCTGGCAATCTCCCAGTGACTCAACATTGTAGCTATTGCATTACTTTTGCATTCTATTTTCCCAAAGCTTTTGCATATTGCTGAACTCAAATAAAAGAAAATCTCATTGTATCATTCCAGCACTTTCATACCTAATAAGATGGCAAAAATAGTTTGTGGTCTAACATATTATTTATCCATTTCTCTCGTCTGTTTTCCACTTTGTCTTAATTTCAAAGACAAAGTCTTATTTTCAGATTCCCCATGGCCC
Organism: Malacoraja senta; assembly: GCA_038087875.1. Classification (NCBI taxonomy): domain Eukaryota; kingdom Metazoa; phylum Chordata; class Chondrichthyes; order Rajiformes; family Rajidae; genus Malacoraja; species Malacoraja senta. The sequence continues at coordinate 6,613,657 of CM075998.1, forward strand.
CTCTTCCTTGTCCCTGTAACCATCTCCAGCCCAGGTAACTGCTCCCTCATTTTAATTGCTTCACCACTAGCAACCGTGCTTTGTCCCTGAGCTCTGGAGTTATCTCCCTAAACCACTCAGCCTCTGAGTTTGCCCATGATTTTCTTCATCTGGACAGTATTTCCTGAAGTAGCTCATTGTCAAACGATATAAAAGCAGAACACAAAAAATGTGGAATCCAAACACTGATGGAAATGCTCAGCTGGTGTCAGAAGCCACTTCAAAAACAAGTGGGCTTGAGGAAGCCGCTGATTGGTGGAAGCAGACAAGAGGGAGCAGCTGATTGGGAGTCAGATCCCAGCTGATTGGGAGTCAGATCCCTGCTGATTGTACTGTATTGTAGCAGTTTGTTTTGTATTGTAGCAGTTTGTTTTGTATTGTAGCAGTTTGTTTTGTATTGTAGCAGTTTGTTTTGTATTGTAGCAGTTTGTTTTGTATTGTAGCAGTTTGTTTTGTATTGTATCCTAGGTAAGGGGAGTATGAGGGCCAGGGCAGTTTACTGTTCTGGATGTCAGATGTGGGAAGTCATGGAGTCTGATAGCCCTCCAGACGTCCACATCTGCGCCAGGTGTATCGAGATGGGGCTCCTAAGGGACCGTATTAGGAACCTGGAGCAGCAGCTCGATGACCTCCGTCTGGTCAGGGAGAGCGAGGAAGTCATTGAGAGGAGTTACAGGGAGGTGGTCACTCCAAGACCACAGGAGGCAGGCAAGTGGATCACAGTTGGGAGAGGCAAGGGGCACAGGCAGGGACAAGAGAGTACCCTGGTGGCTGTACACCTTGACAATAAGTACTCCTGGTTGAGCACTGTTACGGGGGACAGCCTAACTGGGGGTAGCGACAGCGGCCAGGCCTCCGGTACAGAGACCGGTCCTGTTGCTCAGAAGGGTAAGGAAAAGAAGAGGGCAATACTAATAGGGGACTCTATAGTTAGGGGGTCAGACAGGCGATTCTGTGGACGCAGTCGGGAGACCCGGATGGTAGTTTGCCTCCCTGGTGCCAGGGTCTGTGATGTGTCTCAACGTGTCCAAGATATCCTGAAAGGGGAGGGAGAGGAGCCCGAGGTCATGGTACATATAGGTACCAATGACATAGGTAAAAAAAGAGAAGAGGTACTGAAAGGAGAATTTAGGGAGTTAGGAGGGGAGTTAAAGAGTACGACAGCAAAGGTAACAATCTCGGGATTACTGCCTGTGCCACGCGACAGTGAGAGTAGGAATGGAGCAAGGTGGAGGATAAATGCATGGCTGAAGGACTGGTGCAGAGGGCAGGGATTCAAATTTCTGGATCATAGGGACCTCTTTTGTGGAAGGTGCGACCTGTACAAAAAGGATGGGTTGCACTTGAACCTGAGGGGGACCGATATCCTGGCAGGGAGATCTGCAAAGGCTACTGGGGAGACTTTAAACTAGAATGGTTGGCGGGAGGGACTCAAATAGAGAAAGCTATTAGACAGTGTGTGAGGCAGGAGGCAGAGAAGGAAAGCACTCAGACCCAACATGTAGGGGGGAAAGAACAAAACAATAATAAACAGAGAATAAGAGGGGGTGGGGTTCTTAAATGGGTGAGCAGAGAAACAGAGGGGTGTAAAATGCGGGCGGAAGCAATAGGTAGCAAGGTGAAAAGTAAAAGTGGCAGGCAGACAAATCCAGGGCAAAAATCAAAAAGGGCCACTTTTCAACATAATTGTATAAGGGGTAAGAGCGTTGTAAAAACAAGCCTGAAGGCTTTGTGTCTCAATGCAAGGAGCATTCGTAATAAGGTGGATGAGTTGAACGTGCAGATAGCTATTAATGATTATGATATAGTCGGGATCACGGAGACATGGCTCCAGGGTGACCAAGGCTGGGAGCTGAACATCCAGGGATATTCAATATTCAGGAGGGATAGAGAGAAAGGAAAAGGTGGTGGAGTAGCGTTGCTGGTTAGAGAGGAGATTAACGCAGTGGAAAGGAAGGACATTAGCTTGGAGGATGTGGAATCGGTATGGGTAGAGCTGCGAAACACTAAGGGGCAGAAAACGCTGGTGGGTGTTGTGTACAGGCCACCTAGCAGTAGTAGTGAAGTTGGGGATGGCATCAAACAGGAAATTAGATGCCATGCAACAAAGGCAAAACAGTTATAATGGGTGACTTCAATCTACATATAGATTGGGTGAATCAAATTGGCAGGGGTGCTGAGGAATAGGATTTCTTGGAATGTATGCGGGATAGTTATCTAAACCAACATGTAGAGGAACCAACGAGAGAGCAGGCTATTCTAGACTGGGTATTGAGTAATGAGGAAGGGTTAGTTAGCAGTCTTGTTGTGCGTGCCCCCTTGGGCAAGAGTGACCATAATATGGTTGAGTTCTTCATTAGGATGGAGAGTGACATTGTTAATTCAGAAACAACGGTTCTGAACTTAAAGAAAGGTAACTTTGAGGGTATGAGACGTGAATTGGCCAAGATTGACTGGCAATTAGTTCTAAAAGGGTTGACGGTGGATATGCAATGGAAGGCATTTAAAGACTGCATGGATGAACTACAAAAATTGTTCATCCCAGTTTGGCAAAAGAATAAATCAGGGAAGGTAGTGCATCCGTGGATAACAAGGGAAATCAGGGATGGTATCAAAGCAAAAGATGATGCGTACAAATCAGCCAGAAAAAGCAGCATACCAGAGGACTGGGAGAAATTCAGAGACCAGCAGAGGAGGACAAAGGGCTTAATTAGGAAAGGGAAAATAGATTATGAAAGAAAACTGGCAGGGAACATAAAAACTGACTGCAAATGTTTTTATAGATATGTGAAGAGAAAGAGATTAGTTTAAACAAATGTAGGTCCCTTGCAGTCAGAAACAGGTGAATTGATCATGGGGAACAAGGATATGGCGGACCAATTGAATAACTACTTTGGTTCCGTCTTCACTAAGGAAGACATAAATAATCTGCCGGAAATAGCAGGGGACCGCAGGTCAAAGGAGATAGAGGAACTGAGTGAAATCCAGGTTAGTCGGGAAGTGGTGTTGGGTAAATTGAATGGATTAAAGGCCGATAAATCACCAGGGCCAGATAGGCTGCATCCCAGAGTACTTAAGGAAGTATCTCCAGATGGATTAGTGATAATTTTTCAAAACTCTTTAGATTCTGGAGTAGTTCCTGAGGATTGGAGGGTAGCAAACATATCCCCACTTTTTAAGAAGGGAGGGAGAGAGAAAACGGGGAATTACAGACCAGTTAGTCTAACATCGGTAGTGGGGAAACTGCTAGAGTCACTTATTAAAGATGGGATAGCAGCACATTTGGAAAGTGGTGAAATCATTGGACAAAGTCAGCATGGATTTACGAAAGGTAAATCATGTCTGACGAATCTTATAGAATTTTTCGAGGATGTAACTAGTAGAGTGGATAGGGGAGAACCAGTGGATGTGTTGTATCTGGACTTTCAGAAGGCTTTCGACAAGGTACCACATAAGAGATTAGTATACAAACTTAAAGCACATGGCATTGGGGGTTCAGTATTGATGTGGATAGAGAACTGGCTGGCAAACAGGAAGCAAAGAGTAGGAGTAAACGGGTCCTTTTCACAATGGCAGGCAGTGACTAGTGGGCTACCGCAAGGCTCAGTGCTGGGACCCCAGCTATTTACAATTTATATTAATGAACTGGATGAGGGAATTGAAGGCAACATCTCCAAGTTTGCGGATGACACTAAGCTGGGGGGCAGTGTTAGCTGTGAGGAAGATGCTAGGAGACTGCAAGGTGACTTGGATAGGCTGGGTGAGTGGGCAAATGTTTGGCAGATGCAGTATAATGTGGATAAATGTGAGGTTATCCACTTTGGTGGCAAAAACAGGAAAGTAGACTATTACCTAAATGGTGGCCGATTAGGAAAAGGGGAGACCAGCGAGACCTGGATGCCTACTCATTGAAAGTAGGCATGCAGGTGCAGCAGGCAGTGAAGAAAGCGAATGGTATGTTAGCTTTCATAGCAAAAGGATTTGAGTATAGGAGCAGGGAGGTTCTACTGCAGTTGTACAGGGTCTTGGTGAGACCACACCTGGAGTATTGCGTACAGTTTTGGTCTCCAAATCTGAGGAAGGACATCATAGCCATAGAGGGAGTGCAGAGAAGGTTCACCAGACTGATTCCTGGGATGTCAGGTCTTTCATATGAAGAAAGACTGGATAGACTTGGCTTATACTCGCTAGAATTTAGGAGATTGAGAGGGGATCTTATAGAAACGTACAAAATTCTTATGGGGTTGGATAGACTAGATGCAGGAAGATTGTTCCCGATGTTGGGGAAGTCCAGGACAAGGGGTCACAGCTTAAGGATAAGGGGGAAATCCTTTAAGACTGAGATGAGAAAAAACTTTTTCACACAGAGAGTGGTGAATCTCTGGAACTCTCTGCCACAGAGGGTAGTTGAGGCCAGTTCATTGGCTATATTTAAGAGGGAGTTAGATGTGGCCCTTGTGGCTAAAGGGATCAGGGGGTATGGAGAGAAGGCAGGTACGGGATACTGAGTTGGATGATCAGCCATGATCATATTGAATGGCGGTGCAGGCTCGAAGGGCCGAATGGCCTACTCCTGCGCCTATTTTCTATGTATCTATGACCTGGTGAGAATTTCCAACATGTTTTGGTCTTATTATTGTGTAAATGTTATCATCGTGCATGAAGTGGCTTGGAATGTTATAGCACATTGAAGGTGCCATAAAAATACAAGCTATTGTTTTTCTATCATTTGATATTCTGCTGCTTGTCCACAGTTGTCCCTACTTCATCTTGCCCATTTTGCGTTCTTTCTTCAGGGCTTTTGGGTGCTGTGATTTTTGCTGCTGTGTAGTTACTGCCCTGTTTCTCCAACATTGCAAGTCCTTCTCCCTCGGTCCTCATTATGTTGGGATCAAGAGTTATTGCACTCTCCTCTGTTCCTACACCACTTTTGCCAAGGCTTAAGAAATCTAGAAGTCCTTGGTTTCGATGCGATATGATAGGACTTTATTTATCCCAGATGGGAAATTGATCTGTCAACAGTCATAAACACAAGATACATGGAACATTCAAGTGATGAGTGGAAAGGATTGGCGATGTGCAAAGATTGGGGGGGGGGAGGGAGAGAGGGCGTTCTGTGTCATGGAGGGATGAGCTGTATTCATTCCTTATAGTTTCCTTCTCAAAGTTTACTGGATGTCATCTCATTGCTAATTACTGATGGATGCTTGTTTTATTGGCTTCAGTTGTGATGGTATCCTGCACCGTGGTCCTCGTTTCTAATTTTTGTCATAAATCAGATGGACATAATTATTTAAGTTGCATTGAACCTTGGAAAGATATGCCACTGGCCACAGGTGATATAAATGAAATGATAGTGCTATTTGTATTTTTATCCAGATATATCTGGTCCTGGCTGCTAAATTGCAGTTTGGTCCATCAAAGAGTCATAGTTATGCAGAGACAGGCTATTTGGCCGATCATGTCAACGCCAACTGTAGATTGATGATCCATGTGAATCAATCACACTTAGCCAGCATCACTAACTCCACCCCAGCACCGTTAGTTGAAGCAGCTAGGATGTACTGACAATACCTCGTTTTGTAATGCTGCCAAGTTACTGTGCTGATTAAAGATGTGTGTAAATCTTATACAGTTTGAAGTGATTTACACCGACCACCAAGTACACTGGCAGGCAGTGGCGAGTGGAGTGCCGCATGGCTCGGTGTTGGGGCCGCAACTGATTACCATATATATTAATGATTTGGAAGAGGGAATTAGGAGCAACACTAGCAAGTTTGCGGATGACACAAAGCTGGGTGGCAGTGTGAACTGTGAAGAGGATGTTAGGAGGTTGCAGGGTGACCTGGACAGGTTGCGTGAGTGGGCAGATGTGTGGCAGATGCAATATAATATAGATAAATGTGAGGTTATCCACTTTGGTGGCAAAAACAAGGGGGAAGATTATTATCTCAATGGGGTTAGGTTAGGTATGGGGGAGGTGCAGCGAGACCTGGGTGTCCTTGTACACCGGTCACTGAAAGTTGGCGTGCAGGTACAGCAGGCAGTGAAGAAAGCTAATGGAATGTTGGCCTTTATAACAAGAGGATTTCAGTATAGGAGTAAAGAGGTTCTTCTGCAGTTGTATAGGGCTCTGGTAAGACCACATCTGGAGTATTGTGTACAGCTTTGGTCTCCTAATTTGAGGAAGGACATCCTTGTGATTGAGGCAGTGCAGCGTAGGTTCACGAGATTGATCCCTAGGATGGCGGGACTGTCATATGAGGAAAGATTGAAAAGACTAGGCTTGTATTCACTGGAGTTTAGAAGGATGAGGGGGGATCTGATAGAAACATATAAAACTATAAAAGGATTGAACAAGCTAGATGCAGGAAAAATGTTCCCAATGTTGGGCGAGTCCAGAACCAGGGGCCACAGTCTTAGAATAAAGGGGAGGCCATTTAAGACTGAGGTGAGAAAAAACGTTTTCACCCATAGAGTTGTGAATTGTGGAATTCCCTGTCACAGAGGGCAGTGGAGGTCAAATCACTGGATGGATTTAAGAGAGAGTTAGACAGAGCTCTAGGGGCGAGTGGAATCAAGGGATATGGGGAGAAGGCAGGCACGGGTTATTGATTGGGGACGATCAGCCATGATCACAATGAATGGCGGTGCTGGCTCGAAGGGCCGATGGCCTCCTCCTGCACCTATTTTCTATGTTTCTACCCATCTTTACTAATCCCATTTACCAACACTTGGTCTGTACCCTTCTCTGCCTTAGTGAAGGAATGTGTAGGAAAGAACTGCAGATGCTAGTTTATATCGAAGGTAGACAAAAATGCTGGAGTAACTCAGCAGGACAGGCAGCATCTCTGGAGAGAAGGAATGGGTGAGGTTTCGGGTCGAGACCCTTCTTCAGACCAGCAGGAATTCCATTCTCGTTTCTAGTTTATTCCTTCCCTGTGCCCTTCAACAACTGGGTCATTAAGATCTCCTGGAACTTTGTCATTTCCTTGCTCTGTTTACTGATTTCCGCTGCCATTTCCCTTCCACAATTAGTTCCCGAGCACAATCCCACAAATGTAAAAGTTTCCTTGTAACGGGACAGAGATAGAATGTAGTTGGAGACAGTAAGTGGTGGGAGAACTGGGAAGGGGGGGGGGGGGGGGGTGGAGAGAGAAAGCAAGGGCTATTTGAAGTTACAGAAGTCAATGTTCATACCTGCCCAAGTGAAATATGAGATGCTGTTCCTCCAATTTGCGCTGGGCCTAACTCTGACAATGGAGGAGGCCCAGGACAGAAAGGTCAGATTGGGAATGGGAGGGGGAGTTAAAGTGCTGAGCAACCGGGAGATCAGGTATGTTAAGGCGGACTGAGCGCAGGTGTTCAGCAAAACGATCGTCGAGCCTGCGCTTGGTCTCGCTGATGTACAGAAGTTGACACCTGGAACAGCGGATACAGTAGATGTGGTTGGAGGAGGTGCAAGTGACCCCCTGCCTCACCTGGAAAGATTGTCGGGGTCCTTGGATGGAGTCGAGGGGGGAGGTAAATGGACAGGTGTTGCATCTTTTGCGGTTGCAGGGGAAAGTACCTGGGGAGGGGGTGGTTTGGCTGGGAAGGGACGAGTTGACCAGGGAGTTGCGGAGGGATTAGAAACATAGAAACATAGAAAATAGGTACAGGAGTAGGCCATTCGGCCCTTCGAGCCTGCACTGCCATTCAATATGAGCATGGCTGATCATCCAACTCAGTATCCTGTACCTGCCTTCTCACCATACCCCCTGATCCCTTTAGCCACGAGGGCCACATCTAACTCCCTCTTAAATATAGCCAATGAACTGGCCTCAACTACCTTCTGTGGCAGAGAATTCCACAGATTCACCACTGTGTAAAAAATGATTTTCTCATCTCGGTCCTAAAGGACTTTCCCCTTATCCTTAAACTGTGACCCCTTGTCCTGGACTTCCCCAACATCGGGAATAATCTTCCTGCATCTAGCCTGTCCAACCCCTTAAGAATTTTGTAAGTTTCTATAAGATCCCCCCTCAATCTTCTAAATTCTAGCGAGTACAAGCCGAGTCTATCCAGTCTTTCTTCATATGAAAGTCCTGCCATCCCAGGAATCAGTCTGGTGAACCTTCTCTGTACTCCCTCTATGGCAAGAATGTCTTTCGTCAGATTTGGAGACCAAAACTGTACGCAATACTCCAGGTGTGGTCTCACCAAGACCCTGTACAACTGCAGTAGAACCTCCCTGCTCCTATACTCAAATCCTTTTGCTATGAAAGCTAACATACCATTCGCTTTCTTCACTGCCTGCTGCACCTGCATGCCTACTTTCAATGACTGGTGTACCATGACACCATGATTCAGGTGCAGGTCTAGATATTTCTTAAATGTTGTGAGAGTCTCTGCCTCTATGACCTCCGCCCCGTTCCTCAGGCAGTGCGTTCCAGATTCCAACCACCCTTGGTGAAAACAAACCTTCCTCTGATCCCCTCCATATCTCTTGCCTCTTACCCTCTGCCCTCTAGTTTAAATCTATGACGTGGTTCTTGATTCCCCTACATACCTTAGCTGTTGTTCATGGGTTTTATTCTCTATGAACATAAATGTTGCTTCTTAAATATGCCAACTCGGGGAAGCTAACTGATTGCTGCAGATGAACAGTACTACCTTCAAAAAGCCCCTGGAACAAGGAGCTGTCATTTCAAAATCAGCTTCACATATGGGCTGGTACGCAAGGCCACTACCAAAAATATGCAAGCATTGTTCATAAGTGATAGGAGCAGAATGAGGCCATTCAGCCCATCGAGTCTACTCCACCATTCAATCATGGCTGATCTGTCTCTCCCTCTCAGCCCCATTCTCCTGCCTTATCCCCATAACCCCTGACACCCGTACTAATCAACAATCTATCTATCTCTGTCTTAAAAATATCCATTGACTTGGCCTATACAGTATTCTGTGGCATTGAATTCCACAGATTCACTGACTAAAGAAATTCCTTCTCATCTCCTTAATAACGGAACGTCCTTTTATTCTGAGGCTGTGGCCTCTGGTCCCAGACTCTCCCACTAATGGAAATATCCTCTACACATCCACTCTTTCCAGGCCATGTTAAATTACAGAATATTAGCCTGCCCTATTATTCTTGTACTGTTTGATTCCAACATGACACATTTACACATGGAAGAGCTGTTAGTTTGAGTAGAGTAGAAGTGCAAGGCTTGGTGCTATTAAGGTACTTCTCATATTAGGTTTGACATTTTTCTGAAGTGTAATGTCTTTTCCCTACCCACCCCCATGATATATAACTTGCTTGTGAATTTTTCTTGAAATTTTTAAGATGGTTTCAAACTGCAACGTGATCTGAAAAACAAATCCTGATGTGGTCACCTTGTGACTGTTTCTGTTAGTGTTGCTGTTGGAAGTCTGCTGTGTTTTGGTGGTTTGTGGTGGCAATGTCTCAGTTATAGCTTGTCATAGCAGATGAAAGTGTGAGTGCCAAATGTTTATGTAAATGCAAAATTGGGTGACAGTCTAAATATTCTTTTTAATGTCCTTTTTGATTTATGGACACACGGCTGTACGAGTGCATTCATGAGGCCAAGGCAGCCTTGTAACGTTACTGCATTCAGCCTGTGCAAGAAGGTTACTAAGAGGTGAAGAGTTACCATAACCCAAAGTTTGCAAACTTCTTGTGTGAATTGAACTGTTAATCTCATGACATCTCTTATTAAGCTCTGCAAAGCAGCTGTGTTAGGTGTTTTTTTTTAAGCCCATCAGGCTGATAAAGAGCTACAGAAAGGGGCTGGGTAATATTCCCAGATGCCGCTGTTTGGTTAGTTTCAGGCTGAGCAGATAGAAGCACTGTTGTCTGAGCCTGAAGCTGCGAAGAAGCTTTAGATGGGCACAACATGCGGGAGTAACTCAGTAGGCTGCATTTCTGGAGAAAAGGAATAGGTAACGTTTCAGGTCAAGACCCGAATTGTCACCTATTCCTTTTCTCTAGCGATGTTACCTGTCCCGCTGAGTTACTCCAGCATTTTGTGTCTATCTTTGGTGTAAACCAGCATCTGCAGTTCCTTCCTGCACAAGAAGGACTTTAGCTTTGGTTCCTGCTCCTTACCATCACCCAGTGATCAATCTCCCTACCCCACAACTCCTACGATGTGCAAGTCTTTAGATATTGGTTGAGAACAGGATCGTGCTTGCTTCCATGGGCTGCTAATGACATACAATCACAGGAAAAATGACTACCATAATAATTGCAGAGAACCTGGGGAGCTAGAACATAGCACCAAGAGGAAAAAGGTAGAAAAGTGAATAAATTGGTGGTCGATACCTTACCATGCTTAAATGGACAGTTTTAAACTTGATTTCAGGTTCTCCATTCTTTAAAAACAATGGAATATGATACTGTTTTTGGTTTACTGAATATCACTTTAATATCACTTTCCTTTCCTTCCTTATCTCTCCCTTGGCTTGTTACTAGCTATTAGAATACATCGGCAAAGGGAAGAGCATAATGGATGTAGGTCTGGCGCAAGCAAGACATTCCCTCAGCACCAGAAGTCATTACTTTGAAGTCGAGATCGTTGACCCCGGTGAAAAATGCTACATTGCCTTGGGATTGGCACGAAAGGTAGGTGGCAAAAAACACACCTACAGTTGGTACTTGAATTATTCTTTATGCTGAAGAGCAGTGTTCATGTAAGGAATTGGAACAGCTAGTATCAGCACTAAGATTGCCCATGTCTGATCCTGTCCGGACAATCCAAGAAAAGCAACCCGGGTTATTGATGGAGATGACTTCTATTTTCTGCTCCAACTGTCCTCATTGCGTTTCTGGGTGATATTGCCAAGTAGCATAAATGCACATTTTAAAGTGTTTCTAGATATATAGCAACAAATGAAGCTGGAGGAACTGAGTGTATTGAGCAGCATCTGTGGCTGGAAAGGAGCGGTCAACGTTTTGGGTCAAAACTCTGCATCAGGTCTGGGATATATATGGATCTATGACTGAATTCCAGACTGAAACTGCGCCAAGCAACAATGAAATGCGATTGAAAACTAAATAACCTTGGGCTCTTCATATAGAGTGGACATCTTCATTTAAAGAAGTCCAGCTGTGTGGATAGGAATTCTGCTGTTTAATAGCTTAGTTTATTAGTTTAGTTTAGTTTATTCTACAGTATATTGAAAAGCTACCATTTATTTTCAAATGTTTTATTCAACCTCTTTTTTGAAGTTACAATTTTAGTAGCTCTAAATGTTTGTGCGAATAAATTTGCAAAAGAATCTTCTGAAGATCATGATGACCCTATATTTGTTCCCGTGTCTTGGACAGTACTGAAAGTAATTGTATCACTTGGTTTGCAACCAATCCCAAACATTTTTTGTTGTCTCCATCTCTGCCTCTCTGCAATTGACCATGCACAGTTTCTCATTTTTCCAGCTCTGGTAAATGGACCCAAAACAAGAACTATTTCTCCACCTGCTGAGTATTTCCGTAATTTTCTGTTTGTATTTTAGACAATGGTAGGGTGGGGACAAGGGGTGCGGTGATTGCTGGCTGAGTCAATGGTTGGGTGGTGGTGAGCAGATTGTGGAGCAGGGAGCAAGAGAAGGAATAGAGGTGTGATGAGCAATCATAAAAGTTAAAGAAGGAACTTGTCTAGTGGAAGATAGAAGCTTCTGACTATAGTGGCCCAGGTAGGGTGGAACCTTTAACCAGCCAACTCCAGTTAAAACCTGCTTTCTAGATCTGGGGAGCTTGTGGACACAACTGAATTTTGTTTCAGTAATGTTTAACTAGCAGAGATGTCAACTGGCATGTTTTCACATGCCTAGCAGCCTTTCAGCACTAACAAGTCATGCACATGGGTGTGCCAAGATCAATTTTGGCACATCGTTTTCTGCTTCAAGCATTGAAAAGGTCCTCCTCCTATGCCCTTGGGTTATTGGCTGTCTTCTTGTTTAACCTATCGTGCTGTAAATATTGCTTCCTTTGTTTCATAGAAAATCCCAGATGAATTCAATTCTGCTTGCACCTAAAATTCTCCAGCTGTGGTTGCATCCTCGTGAATCTCTTGTGGACTGTCTCAGTGTGGTGATCACACCTGTATATAGCAACATTTGTCCAGCTCCAGCATGACCACCCTGTTCTTTCCTCATTGCCCTATTCCTTAAAGCCAATAAAAGCAAGTATGCCACTTGCCACTTTAAACGCAATCCCGATGGAGAGTCCCACTCACTTTGTTGCATTCCAGATGTTGGGATTACGGTTATTTTGCAAAGACTGGGAAATACTGTGGAAGGTGAACAATTGATCGTGTTTCACGTGGGAGCCAAGGACACGGGAAATGTTTCCTGTAATAAATTTGAAAATTAGGAATCCGCACTTAAAAGAACAGTCATCTGCAGATAAAGGGGTGGAGTCAGGGTGAAGGTATTTTGCTGATCTCTGGGCCAACCGTAGGAGTTTGGGATAAGTGCGTGTTTCCACAAGGATGGGCTACAGCTGAACTGGAAGGGGGGGATAATAAGCTGGGAAGAGATTAAACAGAGAGAACAAATCAATTAACTGAAGAGTGAGCAGCCGGGGGGAAAAAGTCATCCATAAACATAAACTGATGGTAGAAATTGGCACTTTAATCGTAGAAATAAAAGGTCGTCAGGGCTTTGATGCAGATGAAGTAAAAATTGAGGTGAGAAATCAAGTGAACTGTTACAGGCAGGGAGAAGAGCAAGATAGCACAATGAGGTGTTATTTTGGGCAAAATACCTGAGGGAAAAGGAGTAGCTTTAAATACTAACTTGGTAAAAGACAAAGAGCTTGTTTTGTAAGTCTTGAAGTGTGGGAAGTAAACTGGGGGTGTTTGAAACAACGACGTCACAGGAAGATGTAGATTTTAAACCACAAACAGAAACTTGGCAGCAACGTAAGGAGGAGTGGAAAATATACAGACCTGGCAGAGCATTATTTGGAGGGATGGACGAGGTAGGAAAGGAGGGGAGGAGTTGGCAGCATTGGTGAAGACCACCTTGGACAGGATTGACATACACCAAGGAAATGCAGATAGACTCAGTATGGTGGGACACCACAGATACAAGGAAACTTTTACATTTGTGGGATTGTGCTCGGGAACTAATTGTGGAAGGGAAATGGCAGCGGAAATCAGTAAACAGAGCAAGGAAATGACAAAGTTCCAGGAGTCCTAATGAGCCAGTTGTTGTAGGGCACAGGGAAGGAATAAACCAGAAAATGGAATTCCTGCTACGTGTCGATCTCCGTCCTAGAACAGTGAGTCCGTGTTGTGACAAAACAAGAGGCTTGATTAGATCCCATGATAGTGATGCAACTGATCAGATAAATGACTTCAAATGCGGTAAGCACTGGAAAAACGTGCTTAAAGGTCAAATCAAAGAGGACATGTTAGCATCAGAGGATGATTTTGGCAAGGCAAGTGCATTGGTTTCAGAAACTGGAGATAAAAATGTTGAAGTGAATTGTACCTGGAACCTGTAGGTTTGATGAAAGATAATTGAAAAGAATACCCAAAAGTCAGAATTTTATGCTACATTTAGATTTGTTTCAGTCCGCCTTTCCACCAAATGTTTATGAATTGTCCTTTTGATATTTATAACATTCTCCATTTCATTGGTTTCTGATGAAAACGGATCCACATGTTTACTAATCCCTTTGTAAAGAGGTTCTGACTTGACAAGGTATCCATCATTCATCCAATGCTGCTGATTCCAGCAAAAAAAGACGCAAGATGCTGGAGTAGCGCTGCGGGTCAGGCAGCATCCCTGGAGAAGGTTGAAATTTGCAGGTGTTGTTCAACGTCATTAGTTTCGGCATATATGGAACGGAACGGAGTCTTTTCTAAAGTACGAGCTGGTAACCCTTGGGATTCAGGGGGAATTGATTGCTTCATTTGAATCAGAGAAAAATGAACATGCCGATAAAACACTGAAGAAGGGTCCCGACCAGAAAGGTCACCTATCCTTTTCATCCCGAGATGCTGCCTGACCTGCTGAGTTACTCCAGCACTTTGTGTCTCCCTTTGGTATAAATCGGCATCTGCAGTTCTTTGTTTCTACATGTAGATACAACAAATTATTAGCAAGGAAAATAACACATTAGTTTTTAATCACAAGGGGGTTGCTGTGAAAGAGTAGGGAAATCTATCTTCAATTATTTAGGGCTCTGGGGAGGCCATAGCTAACGTACTGAACCCATTTTTCAATTTCCTGGGAATCCATGTTGATTATGAAACATCCATCTACACATATAAGATTGTTAAGGGTTTGGACACGCTAGAGGCAGGAAACATGTTCCCGATGTTGGGGGAGATCAGAACCAGGGGCTGCAGTTTAAGAATAAGGGGTAAGCCATTTAGAACGGAGACGAGGAAACACTTTTTCACACAGAGAGTTGTGAGTCTGTGGAATTCTTTGCCTCAGAGGGCGGTGGAGGCCGGTTCTCTGGATACTTTCAAGAGAGAGCTAGATAGGGCTCTTAAAGATAGCGGAGTCAGGGGATATGGGGAGAAGGCAGGAACGGGGTACTGATTGTGGATGATCAGCCATGATCATATTGAATGGCGGTGCTGGCTCGAAGGGCCGAAGGGCCGAATGGCCTACTCCTGCACCTATTGTCTATTGTCTACATGAATCCGGCACAAATCCCATGTTTCCTTCCACATCTCCACTAACTCCATCCACAACTCCATGCACCATTGTCCTCTCTCAACTATCCCATACACGCTGAAACTAATGACGCTGAACAACACCTGCAAATTTCCATGCTTTCAAATTTGCAGAAAGCTCTAGACTCCTGCTACTTCTAGATTTCTGCTGTTTAATCCAAACACTACATTATATTGCAGCAATGGAATATGAAAGTAATGGTCAATTATTAGTGTTCATTCTTTCTGATGAATATAGTGAATAATTTTTGATGTACTGACATTAAAATTCACCACCACCACCTTTGTACAGTGGCGTGTTTGGGTCAAACACTATGGAAAGCTCACAACATCATGCAAAGATCTGTACAATAACTCTGTGGGCTTTTGGCACATTGTACAAGTTCCAGCTTTTTGAAAGATCTCTTAGTCCTACCTCTCTATCCCTTTCAAGTATTTATCTAATTGACTTTAAAAGTCACTGCTGGATCAGCTTCCACCAGGCAGCATCTTTAGAGAACATTGATAGGTGACGTTTCAAGTGCAGACTTTCAATTTCTAGTGTGTAGGGAGTGGATGAGAAATTGAAGAAGGGTCTCGACTTCAAACGTCACCTATCCATGTTCTCCACAGATGCTGCCTGACCCGCTGAGTTACTCCAGCACTCTGTGAAACGTCACCTATCCATGTTCTCCACAAATGCTGCCTGACCTGCTGAGTTACTCCAGCACTCTGTGAAACATCACCTATCCATGTTCTCCACAGATGCTGCCTGACCCGCTGAGTTACTCCAGCACTCTGTGAAACGTCACCTATCCATGTTCTCCACAAATGCTGCCTGACCCGCTGAGTTACTCCAACTTTGTCTTTTTTTAATGTTATCAATTTGTCTGTCACCTTTAAAGATTTAAGTACATGAACCTACAGATCTTTCCATCCCTGTGCTCCTGTTAAAATCTCACCATTTGCTTCTGCTCATTATTCAATTAAATAGTTTTGACACATTCAGTGCGAAAAGGTGCAATGCCACCATCTTTTATAGGGCCATTAGGGATGAGTCTTGAGTACAGTGACTCAGTTGCTGCGTCACAGCACCAAATATCTGGGTTCGACCCTGACCTCGGGTGCTCTCTGTCTGTATTGAGTTTGCACGTTCTCCCCGTGATTGCGTAGGTTTCCCCCGGGTGCACCAAACATCCAAACGACGTTGGTTTGTAGGTTAATTGGCCATCTGTAAACCAGGGAATGGACAGGAAAGTGGGGTAACATAGAACTAGTGTGAACGGGTGAGTAATGGTCGGTGTGGACTCAGTGGGCTGAAGGTCCTATTTCTCTGCTGTATCTCTAAACTAAACTAAACCTGCATGAAAGAATTTAAAGAAACATTAAACATTGTCCACCTCTCTGCCCCAACCCCTGACAACCACTAACACTGCTACATTACAGTCAGCAAGCCCTTCCCTCTCGCTTCCTTTTCCAGCCTCCCTCCCTCCAAATCCCCGCCGCGAGCTATTCTACCCGTGCTCTAGTGCCGCCTTTCCCATAACCGGTTGCATTTACTATTCATCATTCTCGCTGCCTGTTTACAAAACAGCCAGTCCACTTCATGGCGCACTGTGCCCAACACAAGGCGTCTCAAGGGGGGAGATAATAACAAAGATAAAGTTGGCCAATTTAATCACTGGGTTGCCAGCTGGGAACTTTGAACTATTATCTTGTGCCAAGTCAAATTCTACATTTTCATCAGCGAGTATATATTTGGAAGTTGAGGTGGAGATCACTCGTGATCTGATTAATTAGTGGAACAAGATTGAGTTCAATGGTTTCCTCTTATTCTTGTGATGTTATGAATGGAAAAGAAAATTGGCTACAGACTTTCTAGGCATTAGCAAAAAGATGCCTTTGGAAAAATAAACATCATGCTTTCCG
Source organism: Malacoraja senta (assembly GCA_038087875.1). Taxonomy (NCBI): domain Eukaryota; kingdom Metazoa; phylum Chordata; class Chondrichthyes; order Rajiformes; family Rajidae; genus Malacoraja; species Malacoraja senta. The sequence continues at coordinate 6,630,303 of CM075998.1, forward strand.
ATTTTCTTACCACTTTCTGCTAAAATATCATCCTATTTATTTTTGCAGTATCGCATTTTATACAGTGGAAAATATTGCAGTACTTTTGATTTTGACAGGTTCCCCTCTGACTGTTCTCCTCGCAAGTCTCTTTTACCAAGTACATTGTCTCCTGCTGTGATGTAATCTTACAGGTGACAGACTCCCACAACCAAACTGTGACAATAGTGACACCTTTCTAAAATGTCTCTAAAGTCCAGAGTACAGTTGTGTAGCACGGTCATGCAGGTTACTGACTCCAGCTGTGATCGAGTTGCAGTGACTACCTCTTGCTGCAAAATAGTGCCCAAGTTTACTGATGAGACAAAACTTAATGGGAAAGTAAGTTGTAAGGATGACAAGAAGAGATATAGGTGGGTTACAGGAGCAGCCAAATGGAATACGGAGTGGTGAAACAAGAGGTTATACACATTAAGTTAAGTGAGATGTTAGCATGGAATAGATACAGTAAATGCAGAGTCTTTTACCCAAAATAGGTGAATAAAGAATCAGGGGACATAAGTTTAAAGTGAGATGGGCAAGATGTAATAGGAACCCGAGAGGTAACTTTTTCACACAGAGGGTGGTGGGTGTATGGAACAAAATGCCTGGGGAGGTAGTTGAGGCTGGGACTATCACATTAAAAAAACATTTGGATAGGTACATGGATAGGACAGGTTCAGAGGGATATGAGCCAAATGCAGGCAAGTGGGACTAGTGAAGTTAGGGCATGTTTGTTGGCGTGGGCAAGTTGGGCCGAAGAGCTTGTTCCCACGCTGTAACTCTAAGCCATGGCTGATAGTTCTGTAAATTGCCCCTAGTGTGTAGGGAATGGATGAGAAAGTAGGATAACATAGAACTAGTGTGAAAGGGTGATCAATGGTCAGCACGGACTCAGTGGGCCAAAGGGCCTGTTTCCATGCTGTATCTTTAAACTAAACAAATATTTCTTTAATACTCAGTAGCCTGGACTATATAACCTCACTCTTCCCTTTTAACCAATTTTCTGCTTTCAACATGTTGGGGTCCTGTTGCACCAGTGATTTCTGCTGGGGGGTGCTGTTGTGTAGATTAATGAGTGGTTCTTGCTCTGGAGTCGGAGAGGGTATATTTAGTTGAAGAGTTTCTACTTTTACACTTGGGTGCTGAAGTGGTTTTAGAGCAGCATTTCAAGTACTTTGATTCCGGTTCGCTGTGGGGACAGGAGTTGCTGAGGGCTGGTAATTGTCTATCTGGTGTTAGGATCATTGATGATTTAAGCAGGAACAAGGAACTCCAGAGAGCAAGAAGGGTCCCGACACGAAACATCCACCTACCCATGCTCCCCAAGCGGCCTTGAACTGCTGAGTTACTCCAGCACTTTGTGCCTTTAAAAATCAATTTGGGAACCAGTTGCTGCAGCTGCTAGTTATATCTTGAGAACATTTCAGTAGCAGTAATCACTTCTTCCTTTGTGGGACTCAAGAGTCAAGAGTGTTTTATTGTCATATGTCCCAGATAGAACAATGAAATTCTTACTTGCTGCAGCACAACACAATATGTAAACATAATACACTGTAAACTATATAATAAACGAGAGACAAAAAAGTTCAGTGTGTGTATATACACACACATATTCATATATATATACAGATCATATATATACATATATATAATATACACACACACACACACACACAAAACAAACAATAATCGTGTAATAATAACAATAATAGTCTGTGTAGTTCAGAGTTTATTTAAGGTTGTAGTGCTCAATAGCCTAATGGCTGGAGGGAAGTAGCTATTCCTGAACCTGGACTTTACAGTTTTCATGCTCCTGTACCTTCTTTCCGATGGCAGGGGTGGTGTGGGTCTCTGGCTGCCTTTTTGACTCAGGTAAATCCCTTCGATGGTGGGGAGGTCCGAGTCGGTGATGGACCGGGCAGTGTTCACCGCTTTTTGCAGTGGTCTTCGCTCCTGAGCATTCAATTTGCCGAACCAGGCCGTGATGCAACCGGTCAAGATGCTCTCTACTGTACACCTGTAGATATTCAAGAGAATTCTGTCTGACATACCAAATCTCCGTAATCTTCTCGGGGACTAGAGGCATTGATGTGCTTTCTTTATAATTACATCAGTGTGCTGGGTCCAGGAAAACTGTTCAGAAATATGCACTCCCAGGAATGAGAGGTTTTTGGCTCTCTCCACCATCGTCTCGTCGATATAAGTGGGATTGTGAGCCCTCATCCAGTAAATAGCTCGTTCTAAGCTTCCCCCCAGTCTAGTTTTGCTCAATAAAATACTGAGTCAAGCACTTGCGCATCTAAACTTTATTTTGGAAAAACACAATAACAGTTCCCCACTACTATACCTAACCACCGCGGGTTCGAACTTTGTATCTGCCTGGCCATGCCCTCCTAGCCTCGTGCAAGCAGAGACACTCCAGAAGGTCACGCAATAGACAATAGGTGCAGGGGGCCATTCGGCCCTTCGAGCCAGCACCGCCATTCAATATGATCATGGCTGATCATCCCCAATCAGTACCCCGTTCCTGCCTTCTCCCCATATCCCCTGACTCCGCTATCTTTAAGAGCCCTATCTAGCTCTCTCTTGAAAGCATCCAGAGAACCTGCCTCCACCACCCTCTGAGGCAGAGAATTCCAGACTCACCACTCTCTGTGAGTAAAAGTGTTTCCTCGTCTCCGTTCTAAATGGCTTACCCCTTATTCTTAAACTGTGGCCCCTGGTTCTGGACTCCCCCAACATCGGGAACATGTTTCCTGCCTCTAGCGTGTCCAAATCCTTAACAATCTTATATGTTTCAATAAGATCCCCTCTCACCCTTCTAAACTCCAGAGTGTACAAGCCCAGCCGCTCCATTCTCTCAGCATATGACAGTCCCGCCATCCCGGGAGTTAACCTTGTAAACGTACGCTGCACTCCCTCAATAGCAAGAATGTCCTTCCTCAAATTAGGGGACCAAAATTGCACACAATACTCCAGGTGTGGTCTCACTAGGGCTCTGTACAACTGCAATCCTAAGTGTTCTGTGTCGATGAGGACCTCGTGGGAGCAGCCTTTTATAGGCCCCCGAACCTTGAGGAGCCGAACCACATGGGGGTGGTCTCTATACAGTCCAATAACAGATATCAATTAACACAGTACATGATAGACATTTCCCAAACCCAATAATACAGTGACTAATACAATGTATCTGACGAAGTTTCTAGATGCAAGTTAACAGAGATGAATTATGCAACATGTGCCTGGATATTCAAGAAACCCAGTCAAGGCTCAACACTTAATCAAATCAACATCTAGCAAAGTAAAAGCTTTGCAACAATATTGACAGTGTGCATGTCTGGTTTGCATTCGCCCAATCCATTTCATGCAATTTACACCTAATTGTCAGAATCTGCAGATGATCCATTCTTTCCCTGCAACTCTTATCTAGGCTCTAGACAAGCTGGCACCATGCTGCAGCTTGTCCCATTTCTGCAGAAGGCACATTTAAAATGACCAAATGGCCTAGCAGCCCAGAAGCCTTTACTCAATTTTAGTGTCATGGCATCTTCAATTTGGCCAGAATTAACAATTCTTCCTCTTCCAAAGTCCACTATTGGTTCCTTGGTCTTACTGACATTGAGAGCCAGGTTGTTGTGCTGGCACCATTTGGTCAGTCGATCGATCTCACTTCATTACTCTGACTCATCACCATCTGTAATTCGTCCAACAACAGTGGTGTCGTCGGCGAACTGGAAGATGGAGTTTGCACTATGTCCGGCTACACAGTCATGAGTATAGAGTGAGTAGAGCAAGGGGCTGCTCTGGTTTGGGTGAAGTTGGAACATGCTGAGCGAGTTAGTCCCTCTGGCTTCATATTTCATTTCTCTTTTGTCTCCTTTTCACCTCCAGCCTTTGTCGCATACTCCAACCATCTGCCTACGAACCCCCTCACCTGTATCCACCTATTACTTGCCAGGATTAATCCCATGCCCACTTCTTTTCCAGCTTTCTCCTCCCGGCGACTGCCATCAGTCTGGAGAAGGGTTCCGACTGCTATTCCCTTCCCAGATGCTGCCTGATCTGCTGTGTTCTCCCAGCACTCTGTGTTTTGCTTCAGATTTTGCCTCAGCTTGTGGACGCTTCTCCAGAAATGCTAAGGTGATTAAACCACCGTAGTCTGTCAAATTGACTTTCAGGCTTAACTGATCTCACTGTCGTGCATCTAATGTATTTGTTTCACTGCTCCACTGATGTCATGCAATCTTGTAGCCAGAGACAGACTTTAATCAGATGCCAGGGCCTGGAAGGGGTTCAGGAAGCAATGTGGTTTGAGTTGTAGTACAATATCTGATCTACTTTCCTGATGACGTCTGGTGGGCAAAGTTCATTTGAAGTGTAATGTAGAAAATGTAACAACTAATTAGCATATAGCAAAGTTCCACAAACAGCCAGGAATTAAATTGCTAACTGACTTGTTTCGGTGATGTCGATTGAAGAATAATTTTATGTTTGCTGCAGATTTGTTGTCCTTCAAATAGTTCTATCTTTTACCACCATTAGACCATCAGAGACAACTGAAAATGCCTCATCTGAAAGAGGCTCACTCCAACAGTGCAGTATTCATTCAGCACACTAATGGGAACGTGAATCTAAATTGCACGCTTAAATCCCTTGAGCGTGAATCATATTCCAAGTCTATTTTCCAGCAAGATCACATTTCCTCCATAAATCCAAAATATAGAAATAATAACAATGCATACTTACATACAATTGTTTCCATAAACAGGATCCTGGCATCACTAACAAGGCAACATTTATTGCCCATCATTAATTGACCCTTGTGAAGGTGACAGTGAGCTGCTGCCATGAACCTCTGCAGTCCTTTTGGTAAAGGTATTCCTGCAGATGTGGGTGAGGACAAAGCGGCAGTGTGGCTGGGAATCTTCACTGATGAACAAAGACTAGAGGGGCAACTTGCCTATGCCTGCACACTAATTCCCCCGCCCCTCTGCAGATGGGATCGTGCAGCAGGTCATACGATGTAAGGAAGGGAAAGCATGATGTGTTGGGTGCTGTTGACAGTACAAACTGTGGGTTGGCCCAGTGACGCAGCGGTAGAGTTGCTGTCTCACAGCGCCAGAGACCCAGGTTCGATCCTGACTATGGGTGCTGTCTGTACAGAGTTTGTACGTTCTCCCCGTGACCTGCGTGGGTTTTCTCCAGGGCCACCAGCTTCCTCTAACACTCCAAAGATATGCAGGTTAATCGGCTTCGGTTAAATTGTCCCTGGTGTGTCGGATAGTGCTAATGTACGGGGTGATCGCTCGTTGCGGACGCAGTGGGCCGCAAAGCCTGTTTTTGCACTGAGTCTCTAAAGTATTCCCGCAGTGCTGTCAAAGTAGAGATTCCAGCTTTTAGACTCAGCAGTGATGAAGGGACATTGATTATATTTCCAAGTCAGGATGGTGTGTGACTTGGAGGGGAACCATCTCCTCCTCCTTGACAATATCGGGAGGTGCCGTTGAAGTAGCCTGGGTGAGTTGCCTGAATGTGCACCGTGCCTCAGAGTGGCCTGAATGTGCATCATTACTCAAAGTGGGTAAGTTGCTAGGTCTGGATTTCATATTTAAGATGCAAAAGGATAAAATAGAAAAGATTCAGCAGGTCAGGCTGCTTTTGTGAAGTGGGAACCATTCAGGTCAGTTAGATTATTGATTTTAAATAGCGACTATTTCTCCACTGATGCCACCTAACCAGATTATTTCCACAAGTAAGTGAAAATCAAAATGATTTTGATCAAAAACAAATACAGAAGATGCGTGAAGACGCAAGGAACTGCAGATGCTGCTTTACAAAAAAGTAACTCAGCGGGTCAGGCAGCATCCCTGGAGAACATGGATAGGTGATGTTTCAGGTCAGGGCCCCATCAGACTGAAGAAGGGTCCCGACCAGTGGAGTTACTCCAGCACTTTGTGTCTATTTAACAGAAAATTGAATTGAATTGAATTTCTTTATTTGTCATTCAAAAACAAGTTTGAACAAAAGTTCGTTACCATGCAGTCATAACAGTAAAAAAGCAACAAAACACACAATTAACACAATTTAACACAAACATCAATCTCAGTGACTCTCCTCCAGGCACCTCCTCACTGTGAATGAAGGTTAAAAAAAAGTCTTATCTCTTCTGTGCTTCTTCTCCGGTGGTCTGGCAGTGAAACTGCTGCATCGAGGCAATCGAGGCTCCCGATGTTGAAGCCCCCGCTGGGGATGGAAGATCCCGCGGCTGATTTTAACCCACGGCGGGCGATGAAAGGCACTGCGAACTGGCCGATTAAAGCCTTACGATTCGGGGCGGACGAAGCTGCTGTTACTGGAGCTCCCGAAAATCGGTCGCCAACCAGAGACCTGCGAGCTCCCGATGTTGCAGTCCGCAGGGCCCGCGACCGAAGCCTCCGAAGTCGAGTCGCAGCCGCATTGCAACGCCCCCACAGCCTCCGAAGTCAGCCAGCTCCGTGAAGGTAAGTCCGCAGACTCTGTGACCGGAGCCCTCAAGGTCGATTCCAGTTGGAGGCCGCCAGCTCCTCGATGTTAGGCCTCAGCGCAAATGGAGATACAACACGGAAAAAGGTTGCATCTCCGTTGAAGGAAGAGATTTTTAAAAGTTTCCCTCCCCCCACCCCCCATTATACACAACTAAAAATAGACTAAAACATAATCTAACATTAACAATATGACAAAGAAAGAAGAAAGGCAGACAGACTGCAGGCGAGCCACAGGTGCATGCGCAGTGCCGCCACACGGAATGCATCTCTACTCAGCAGGTCATGCAGCATCCATGGGAAGAGAAACGGATTCAACGTTTCAGATTGAAGACAGTTCGCACAGATACAACCTGGCCTGCTGAGTGTGTCCAGTATTTTCAGTTTTTGTATTGGTTATCTTCTGTTTTTATTTTCAATTTCTTGCGTCTGCAGTATTTTGCTTTTAAGGGAACTGCCTTTTAGGAGAAATTTAATGTCTTCAAAACTCTTGAAGAATAGTTAATATCTTGAACTAAGGCTCAAGAGAAATAGTGTTTGGCGTTTGTAGTTTGTCACTGTGGACTGGTGCCAAACCTAAGAGTACCACTAGCAAAACATGGGAAATGACAAAGCATTACTGTGGATTCAGTATTTTTTATAATTACACTCAGAATGTTCTGTATTTGAGGCCCTTGGCCTTTCACCTGTCCCTCGTGAAATGTTGTGTCTTGGCACAATTTCATTTCTAAGAAGTTTCATTTCAATTTATAAATGTTTCCAGATGGCACAGAAACTAATGCAGATATCACCACTGTTGATATTGAACCAAGAAGTTCAAACCTGATTCTGCTTTTCCATGCACTTATTCCAAATAATTAAAGCTGCTGGCAGCGATGGCTTGTCTAGTGAGGGAAGAGATTGTCAGATGAGTGGGCAGAACTGAGAATTCACTGTAATCCTGAAGATACGGGCGGTGCAGCGGTAGAGTTGTTGCCTTGCAGTGCTTGCAGCGTCAGAGACCCGGGTTCCATCCCGACCACGGGTGCTGTCTGTACAGAGTTTGTACGTTCTCCCCGTGACCGCGTGGGTTTTCTCTGAGATCTTTGGTTTCCTCCCACACTCCAAAGATATCCAGGTTAATTGGCTTGTTATGTGTAAATTGTCCCTAGTGTGTGTAAGATAGTATTAATGTGTGGCGATCTTTGGTCGGTGAGGACTTGGTGGTCCGAAGGACCTGTTTCCACACTGTATCTCTAAACTAAACTAAACTAAATAATGAGCCAGCCAAACATAGACCACAGTAAAATCCTGTTTTGTATCTTTAAGTATCAGTTATATTAAAAAATGTTAATCAATGGGTTGACCAGGTTTTACAGGAAGAAAGACACAAAATAGTGGAGTAACTCAGCGGGTCAGGCAGCATACCCGGAGAACATGGATAGGTGACGTTTCGGGTCGGGACCCTTCTTCAGACTGATTGATAGTTTTACTTGACTGATAGTTTCACAGAAGGTTTACCTTCAGCCCTTTTCCCTTTCATTAACTAAACCTAGTCTATTCAAATACTCTTAAAAAAAATATCAGTTCCGTTTTATGCTTTTAAACATAATTCTTTGAAATAATTAATTGTGCACTGTGCAGTAAAGGTATTTTGATGTTCCACCACTTGGGGCTGGAGCTGGGGAAGCTCCAGTTTGTGGTCCATGGTATGTGCAATGGTTGGAGACTTGAAGGGCTTTTGGTGGCTTCTAAGAAAATCAGAATTATTGCCCAGGATTTTCCATCCATTGACGTTGAGTAGGAAGAAAATATCTCCGTGGACTTGTGAGAAACTCCTCTCCAGATCAGTCCTTTCTGCTGGGAGAGGCCATCAGAACATTCTATCTGCACATGTTGCTTAACATGCTTGCTTTATTTTCTTTCATGGAATATCAGGCACATGACGCAATGGAATAAAATAAACCTCTTACAATGCTGGTTGCAGGGAGCAGAAGTTGATGTCCTATGCCTCTGCTTTATTTAGGCATCAGTGCAGTATCAGAAGTGTTGGACTCACTCAGGTGACAGTGCCACCAAAGTGGCAGATTCATTGAAGGCGTCTCTTGCCCCTTGCTCTGTGTAAAAGGTGGTTCAAAGTTTCACCTGAAAGGAGTGTTTGGATCCTGGACAGTGGGAAGTGAGAAAGTGAAAGGGCAGTTTTGTTTCCAGCAAGAGAATGTTCTCTAATCAGCCTCCAAAGCATCTGGTGCGTGGCTGCGAAAGCTGCTTCCCACTATTAGAAAGAGTGCCAACAGTTCCAACACGAACATCACATTGAACTAATCTGAGAGTGTTATTTCTAAGTTGTTGCAGTCAGAGAGTTCACCAGAATTGCAGTTGATTGTACATTTGAATTTCAGAAAAATGTTGACATGCTTCAACATTGATGATTAATGGCTGAGTAAGTTGTCACAGATGAGGGGTTTAAAATGTAGCACTCTAGACAGATTTGGTTTAAGAACAGGAAACAGCCTAAGTAGGATATCTCGGATAATCCTGGTCATGTGTAACAGCTCCATTCACAAATCCCAACATCCACGTTTCTTTCATTCACCTACCTAAACTAATCCTGAATGTTGATACAGCATCTGCCTCAACCACAAAAGCTTGGAAGTGAATTCCAGAGTTGTGTGATTCTGTGTTATTCTTATTCTGAACTGAATTGATTATAATTAATCTTGTGTTTTGTCTCTTGTTCCAGGCCCTTAAATGTTACAATTAGTCAGCTGCTCATCCAATCTTCCATAATTTTGTTAATACATATCATGTTATCCCAAATCAGCAAATGTTCAACCAAGATGTCTGCCTGTCATAAAAACTATTATTGTCACATGTAATGGTACAGTGAAAAGTGTTTTTTTGCATACAGAACAGATGTAGCATTCAGAGCTCCAAATTCAAGTACAGTAGATACAGAGTGCAGAATATAGTTCTCAGCATTGCAGCACATCAGTTCCAGAGACAAAGTCCAATGTCCACAATGGGGTAGAGATGAATCGGACAATGCCCTAACTCGCAGAAGCTCCGTTAAAAATTCTCATTCTTCTTCTATCGCTCCTACTGGTGCTGTACAACCCTTGTCTAGTTTTATACAAGCTTATTATTGGTAGTTATATTCTGTGTCCCTTCATGAGGTTGAGTGAGCTGCTTTTTTGTTTCGTGTCACGTTCTGTGTGCCTGATCCCAAACCCCATTACACCGAGTCACTGAGTTATATCACATGGAAACAGACCCTTTGGCATGCTGACTAAGATGTCTGCCTGAGCAAGTCTCATCTCTGCGTCTCACCCATATCCTTCTAAACCTTTCATATCCATGTACCTGTACAAATATATGTATTTTTAACATTGTAATTGTACCCGACTCACAGTGGCGCGTACAGCGCTAGAGTTGCTGCCTTACAGCAAATGTAGCGCCGGAGACCCAGGTTCCATCCCGACTACGGGTGCTGTCTGTACGGAGTTTGTACCTTCTCCCTGTGACCTGCGTGGGTTTTCTTCGAGATCTTCCGTTTCCTTCCACACTCCTAAGATGTAGGTTAATTGGCTTGGTAAATGTAAAAATTGTCCCTAGTGTGTGTAGGATAGTATTAATGTGCAGGGATCGCTGGTCGGTGTGGACCCGGTGGGCCAAAGGGCCTGTTTCCAAGCTGTATCTCTAAACTAAACTAAACTAAGCTCATTCCACATAAGCAACGCACTGTTTTCCCTCGGGTTCCTTTTAAATCTTTCCCCTCTAAACTTAGATCTATGCCCACAAGTTTAAGACTCCCCTACCCTGGAAAAAGAAGACTGTAACCATCCACCTTACCCATACATTTCATGATGTAATATATACTAAGTTTAACTACTGTTTTCATTTTGTACAAAAATGCATTTTCTTGCACTCAATAACATTCAACTCCAACTGACACTGTTACATTCATATCAATATCTGTTCAGTTTCCCTTTTGTCCTTTACCCTCAAGTTCCAAGTCACTAATATATAATAGAGTCGTTTTGATATCAACAAATGTTGACATGACATATCCAGAGCTGTATCCAAAGTATTGATGAAATGAGATGCCCCAGATCTGAGCTTTGACAAATGGAGAAGGTCACAAGCCACAATTTTTTTTTTTGTGTTCAGATTTGATACCCTTTCAATGTTCCTTAATGTTCTATAATACGCTCCTCTGCACTACCTCTTGACTCAGAACAATTTAACGAGATTTTGCTAATAATAATGAACCTGCTTGCCCATGGCTATCAAAAAACCATTTCACTATCCTTTACGTTAGTGCAAGAAACACTGAAAGGATTCAAAACCATGACGCTGGGACTCGTGTTAAACCAGCTTTTTGCCCCCTTATTCTACTGTATTTTTAAATGTTTGTTGGTAAGAAATATAACCAGTCAGATGGGGATGAGGTTTAAATCAAAGTTCAAGATCGATTGTGACAAAATGGAACAGCATGAGACCATTTGACCAAGCCAGTGTGAGCCTTGTTGGAAACAATCCAGCTAATGCCCCTCTGCTCTCTCTCTCTCTCTCTCTCTCTCTCTCTCTCTCTCTACATAATCCCGCAATTTTTTTTCTCCTTCAAGTATTTTCCAATTTCATTTGGAAAACTACTATTGAATTTGTTTCCACCACCTTATTGGGCAATACATTCTAAATCCCAACCACTTGTGTGAAATAAATACATTTCTCCTCTTTAGCTTTATCTTTTTTCCAATCAGCTTAACTCGTATAGATTTACAGTCTAGAAGAAGCCAACATGTCTGCCCTGACCTAAAAGTGATCTGTCCAGTCTAATTCTAGTTTTCAGCTCTTGGCTTTTTAGGTTACGATTCTTCAAATGCTTATCAAATGCTTTGTAGATAAATTGAGGTTTTCTGCTTCCACAAAAAAAGACACAAAGTGCTGGAGTAACTCAGCGGGTCAGGCAGCATCTCTGGAGAACATGGATAGGTGACATTTTGGGTCGGGACATTTCTTCAGACTAATCTCTTATCCATGTTCTCAGAGAGCCTGACCTGCTGAGTTACTCCAGCATTTTGTGTCTCTTTTTGTAAAGTAGCATTTGCAGTTCTTTTGTTTCTAAATGTTCCTGCCTCCTGCAATGCACTTGATCACTATTCAGGTGAAAAGAATTCTCCTCAATTCTTTGCTAATCCTTCTACCAACTGCACTAAAACCATGTGCACCTCACCCCCAACCCAAGTTATGTTCTTTGTTAACTGAAATGGAGCTTTCCTTTTCAGACTTTGCCTTTAACAATCCATGTTGAATCTCCTTTATTATTTGATATGTGTCCAAGTAGCTGTGAATTTTCTCCAATACATGTGTTTCTCAAAGCTTCCCTACTGTCAGCGTTGGATTAATTGTTCTCTGACTGCCAAGTTTATCCTTCTCTTTTATGAACAAAATTGTAACATTTGCAGCCATCTCAATTCCGCCATTCCTGCACCAAAGAAGGATTGGGAGACAGTAAACTGGTCTCCTAAGATAAATATTGCTCCCATGGAAGTAATAGTCTTTTTAAATATAAACTATCTCCAATTTGGAAGATAGGAATTAAACTAGCAACCTATACCCGTTCACAGACTATAAATATTTCTGATTGCGGCACAACGGTGCAGCAAATATATTTCTGCAATCGAATTATGAAGAGCTGAAGTAACTCAGTGCGGTCAGGCAGTGTCTGTGGAGGGAATGGACATGCCACGTTTTGGGTCGGGACCCTTTCTCAGAGTGATTGTAGCAGGGGGGTGTGGGGTTAAAGAAAGCTGGAAAAGAGCTGGGGGCACATGACAAAGCCTGGCAAGTGATGGGTGGAAACAGGCAAGGGATGTTTGTAGGAGAGAAGACCAGGCAAATTCACTACCATTTAGCTGTTGAAAAGAGCCTAAATGAGGAAAGGAATACTGAGGGAGTTTGTAGAAAGGAACTGCAGATGCTGGTTTAAACCTAAGATAGACTCAAAATGCTGGAGTAACTCAGCGGGACAGGCAGTATCTCTGGATAAAAGGAATGGGTGACGTTTCGGGTTGAGACCCTTCTTCAGACTGATGTCAGGGGGAGGGAGATACAGAGCTAAGGTTGTGTAAGGTGTGAAAACAGGACAAAGGGAATAGGGATCAAGGAAAATGTAGAATAGATTAGCTGGGAGATAATAAAGCAAACTTAAAATGTAGTCGGAGACTGTCCGACTGGTCGGAGAACTGGTGGGAGGGAGAGAGGGAGAGAGAGAGAGAGAGAGAGAGCAAGAGTTATTTGAAGTTAAGAGAAGTCAGAATCAGAATCAGATTTTATTCGCCAAGTATGTTTTGCAACATACGAGGAATTTCACTGGCCAGGTCAGTCATACAATTAAAAGCAACAGACTCAAAAACACATTTTAACATGAACATCCACCACAGTGACTCCTACACATTCCTCACTGTGATGGAAGGCGAAATAAAGTTCAAGTCGTTCCTTTTGCTCTTCCTCGGTCGTGGGCCTCGAGCCCCCATTGACGGGATGGTCTTGACTCCCGTAGCCGGCGCCGTTCGGGCCCTCCGCATCGAGGCATTCAGCTCCTGCATCGGGGGGATGCCAGCTCCCCCTGCGTCGGGGCTGGTTGAACCTTCTGCGGTGTTGGAGCTCCCGACTAGCCTCTCCCGAGACTGCGAACCCTAGATGGTAAGTCCGCAGGCCGCGGTGAGAGCAATCCCAGGCAAGGGTTCAGCTCCGATGTTAAGTCCACGCCCCGCGGTGGGGCTCACGACAGTCCGAGGAGGCTTCCAGCTCCAGCGATGGTAGGCCGCAGAGCCTGGAGAATGTGATCCGAAAAATTGATCACATCTCCGGGAAGTCAATACCGCTGGGATGTGAGCTGCCCTGTGCCCAACCTGGATGCACCCCCATTTCTCCCATTTTTCCTCTCCCCCCCCTTTCTGAACGTCCCCTTCCACCTATATCCCTTCCTCTGGCTTCACATTTCACACCTTTTCTCTCCTTATCTCGCAGCCTTTTGTCTTTTCATCTCTGGCCTTTGTCCACCCATCTGCCTCGCAAACCCCCTCACCTGTGTCCATCTATCACTTGCCAGTCTTTGTTCTGCCTCCACCTCTCTTCCAACATTCATCACCCTACCACAATCGGCCCAAAGAAGTGTCCTGCCCCAAAACGTCACCTATCCGTCTTCTCCATTGATGCTGTCTTTTTGTCTTTCTCTTTTGTCTATTTCACTGAGTATTTGAGTGAAACAATAAATCACTCCATAGACACGTATATTCTGTACATGCCATCCAGGAAGGGGGCAGAAGAGTCTCCATGCAATGGGACTATTGAGAAGCAAGCGGCAGTTCTGTTGAGAAAACAATGGAGTAAGATCAATTGAATAGTAATTAGTGTAGGAGTGTGCAGGCAAGATCGCATTGAGCAATTAATCAAAGGTCAGTTCATTCATGTGATGTTGGGGTTATAATATTTTTCGGATTGCATTTTGAGTTTCAAGTGTTGCGATATTTGGGATTCATGATATCTACCAAGGTCACGAAATTGCTTGAAATATGCAAAAAAGTGAGCAGGAAATGCTTTTGACATTCTGAATGAATTTGATGGCAAACTCTGAGCGGGACCATAAGTGGGAACCAAAAGAAGATACAAAAAATATCAAAGGCTTTTGGTTCTAGAATGGAGGTCACTGCAACATCTCACAAAAGAACCAAACTGTTGATAGGGTAAGTGAAGGCAAGGAGCCAAGAAAAAAATTGGAAGTGCAAGGGGAAAAATAAAATGAAAAATCTAAACAAGTACAAAAATGCCAGAACTGATCAAAGAAGCCGACCAGGAAGGTTTTTTTTAGATAACACTCTGCATATTTTGTAATTTAATTTTGCAATTAGTTTTGAAACTAGCGATGAATGTAATCACTGTATATTGTGCCAAATTTCTATAGTATGGGTGACTTTTTTCAGTTTACACTTAACTGCTTTTTCCCTGTAATTGAGGCCTAATTAAAACGTTCCTGTTGGTGCAGATGGTCATTGGAGATATCAGTTTTTGTGGGAAGGGATTGATGAGGAGATAATGAATGGAGAAACGTGCTCAGTGGGCCAAGAGTAGGCTGAAACAGTGGGCCTACCTGACCATTCTTCTTGAGGATTTTGGGCAGGAGGTAGATGTGGGCTGTGTAAGGTTAAGAGACTACACGGCTGGATGTTGTGGAGGGAAGATATCCCAAGGAAATGAGGTCCATGAATCGGATATTTTTAAGTATTGATTACTTCAGAAATGTGATTATTGGATATCTATTAATAAAGCTCAGACTTGAATATACTCAATACTCAAGTCTGAGTGTTTGTTAATTTGCTTTTGCTGAAGGTGGATTGTATGGTCCTGTAGTTTCAATTTTGGATCACACTCGTGTCATTTGAAAATTGCTTTCTGATCAAGTAACGTGGACATCCGGTCAATGCTCCATGCGTCAAGGTCTCCAGCACTACATGTTGATTATTGATACTTATCTCATTGAAAGGTTGAGGTAAATAGGTTGTGAAGGCAGCTCTTGTTTTGGTTGTCGTGTTGTGGATATGATTGATGTCAGCACTTTAATTCTACTGTGTCAAATGACAGTGACGCAAATGTGCACAGAAGGTGCACCATGCCTGCGGCTGCATTCTGCCCTACCCTGTCCTGTTTTGTGTTCTCTCTTTCTTCTAAGCTATGACAGCATTCTTTCTCTCTTCAGTCTTGTTGTATAGCTAATGTAAGACTTTTGGATCATATTTGTAAACTACATTCCCTGTTACAAATCATATAGATGAAAAATATTAGTTTGCATCTGCCAGACTATTTACCAGATGTAACAGCTCTAATTCAGTAACATTTACTGAGTTTAGATTATATAGCAGTTTAACAGAATTCATGATTTTCAATTTTAATGAAAGCAGTCCCATTTAATTATAAAATATAATTACCATAGTCATACAGCGTGAAAACAGGCCCCACGGCCCAACTTGCCCATGCTGACCAAGATGCCCCATCTACTCTAGTCCCACCAGCCTGCGTTTGGCCCATATACCTCTAAACCTTTCCTATCCATGTACCTGTCCAAATGCCTGTTAATTCCTAGGTAGACAAAAATGCTGGAGAAACTCAGCGGGTGAGGCAGCATCTATGGAGCGAAGGAAATAGGCAACGTTCAGTCTGAAGTAGGGTTTCGACCCGAACCGTTGCCTATTTCCTTCGCTCCATAGATGCTGCCTCACCTGCTGAGTTTTTCCAGCATTTTTGTCTACCTTCGATTTTCCAGCATCTGCAGTTCTTTCTTAAACAACAGCCTGTTAATTCCTCATTTGTTTGCACTACATAGCAACATCAGTGTAATTTGTAAACATGATCCATTTTCTCTGGATATCTGAATCAATGTCATTGTTCATGGATGAATAACATTCATAACGTTAATATAAGTGCAGAGTTCTGGAAGAGTGTCATTTTATTTTGGGAAGGCTGGCCAGTAGAGTGCAGGAGTAGTGAGCTCTCGAAGTGCCAAAGGCTCGGATGTGGATTTCAGCCACACTGAGTTGAGCATAGAGTTGGGTAACGTTGCGGAGATGGAAATTAGTGATCTTAGGGATGGAGAGATGCACGGCTTGGTATCAACCACAACACCAAGGCTGCCAATAGTCTGACTCAGCTTAAGTTTCCTGGGAAGGGTGGCTGCCAGAGAACTGAGATTGTGGTGGAATCCATAGGAAGTGGCTCAAGCCTTCCCCATACTTTGAGAAATTGCTGCTCATCCAAAATTGGATGTCATTTCAACAGTGTGACAAACGCGAGATAGTGGCATTGCCCAGAGAACTGTTTGAGAGAGGGAACTCTGTTGTGTGTTCTCCTGGAACTTGATGTTGTGCTTTGAGCAATAGCACCAGGAGAAATTGAAGGGAGCAAGTAACTACAGAGGGCAGCATGGTGTGAGTGGGACAGGTAATTCAATCAATGAGAATGGGCCAAACATAAGCAATGCTATCCAATACCAATGGAAGGGAGGTTTTGGAGACAATGGTGTGGTCAATTGTGGAGAAGGCAGCAGATAGACAAAGAAGAATGAGGAGGGGGGTGGGGTAACCAAACAGTCGAAATTGTAAAGCCAAAAGAGACTGCAGATGGAATCTGGAATAACAAACATAACACCGTCAGCAGATCAAGCAGCATCTGTGGAGGCAAAAGGTGTAAGTCACCATTATGGGATGGGAAAGAATATGATGCTACTAGTAGCTTCAATACTGTGGCAGGACTAACAACCTGAATGGAGGGATCCAAACATAGACTGAGGGAAAGATTTGGAAGGCGCTGGCATAGTCAAGAAGTTTGGAAAGGAAAGTTAGTTTGGAGACAAGTTGGTAAGTTGCAGATTCAGTGGGGTGAAGAGAGACGAAAGTGAAGGTAATAGACACAAACAAACAATGGTTGATGATGGAGAGAAGAGAGCGAGTGAATTAGAATGTAACTGGTTACACAAAATGATTTGGAAGAAAATAAGGAGAATGTTTGTGAGGCACCCAACGTTCATGGGAGGGGCAATGGGGAAAAAGACAGACCCGGAGTCCAGTGTTATATGGCACAATGGTGGATGAACAGCTGGCTTGCTTAACAAATGAGCCCACTTTTCCATTCAGTCTGCCATATTTCTGCATCTGGTTTACATCAGCTTAGCTAGGATTCACCTTTTAACAGAAGTTGAAAGCCTGTTTTCACAAATTGGTGAGATTTTTGAGATTAAGCATAATTGACCAAGATGACATTCCAGTTCTTGCTTCTGCCACATGTTTTATCCCATACCTTTTATGTTTTTCTTCCGCATCACCGCCTCCTCAATAACCACCTCCACATCATTTTTTCTTAACCCTCCATATTTGTGCACGCTCTCTGCTTCCTCACTAATCTTTGTCTTAGCCTCCGGCAGCCCGCCTGCTCACCGCTTCTGCCTGCTCTGGTCTCTTGTCCGGCCCAGTCTTCATACTGGTTGATGGGAGTTTTTATTGTCACCTAATCAAAGTAAGGTAGATAAGGTATAATGGCTTGTCTTAAAAGAGAATCACTTCACAGGAGTATTGGGCTGGATTTTATGATCAAACCTCTGGAGTGAGATTTGAAGCCATGACTTTCTGATTCAGAGACAAGATTGTCATCTACTTAGTCGAACAGAAGAATCATCTCTATCTCGATAAGAAAGAAAAGATTTGTGTAGGAAGGAACTGGTTTAGACTGAAGATCGACACAAAATGATGGAGTACAGTGCCCTCCATAATGTTTGGGACAAAGACCCATCATTTATATATTTGCCTCTGTACTCCACAATATGAGATTTGTAATAGAAAAAAAATCACATGTGGTTAAAGTGCACATTGTCAGATTTTAATAAAGGCCATTTTTATACATTTTGGATTCACCATGTAGAAATTACAGCAGTGTTTATACATAGTCCTCCCATTTCAGGGCACCATAATGTTTGGGACACAGCAATGTCATGTAAATGAAAGTAGTCATGTTTTGTATTTTGTTGCATATCCTTTGCACGCAATGACAGCTTGAAGTCTGCGATTCATGGACATCACCAGTTGCTGGGTGTATTCTCTGGTGATGCTCTGCCAGGCCTGTATTGCAGACATCTTTAGGTTATGCTTGTTTTGGGGGCTAGTCCCCTTCAGTTTTCTCTTCAGCATATAAAAGGCATGCTCAATTGGGTTCAGATCGGGTGATTGACTTGACCACTCAAGAATTGACCATTTTTTAACTTTGTAAAACTCCTTTGTTGCTTTAGCAGTATGTTTGGGATCATTGTCTTGCTGTAGAATGAACCGCCGGCCAATGAGTTTTGAGGCATTTGTTTGAACTTGAGCAGATAGGATGTGTCTATACACTTCAGAATTCATTATGCTGCTACCATCAGCAGTTGGATCATCAATTAAGATAAGTGAGCCAGTACCCTCAGCAGCCATGGTAGACAAAAGTGCTGGAGAAACTCAGCGGGTGCGGCAGCAACTATGGAGCGAAGGTAATAGGCAACGTTTCGGGCCAAAACCCTTCTTCAGACTGATGTGGGGTGGGGAGCGGGAAGAAGAAAATAAGAGGAGGAGCCACAGGGCTGAGGGAGAGCTGAGAAGGGGAGGAGGAGACAGCAAGGGCTACCGGAAATTGGAGAAGTCAATGTTCATGCCGCTGGGGTGCAAACTGCCCAAGGAATATGAGGTGCTGCTCCTCCAATTTCCGGTGGTGCTCACTCTATCCATGGAGGAGGCCCAGGACAGAAATGTCGGATACGGAATGGGAGGGTAGTTGAAGTGCTGAGCTACTGGGAGATCAGATTGGTTATTGCGGACTGAGCGGAGGTGTTCGGCGAAATGATCGCCAAGCGTACGCTTGGTCTCACGGATGTAGATCAGCTAACATCTAGAGTAGCGGATGCAATAGATGAGGTTGGAGGAGGTGCAGGTGAACCTCTGTCGCACCTGGAACGACTGCTTGGGTCCTTGAAAGGGGTCGGAGGGGAGGTAAAGCGACAAGTGTAGTCTAGATAGCCATGGGAGTCAGTGGGTTTATAATTGCAAAGGGACCGGCACTCCCATGGCTATCTAGACTACACTTCTTCCCACCCTGCTTCCTGTAAGGACTCTATCCCCTACTCCCAATTCCTCCGTCTACGCCACATCTGCTCCCAGGATGAGGTGTTCCACACCAGGGCATCGGAAATGTCCTCATTCTTCAGGGAACGGGGGTTCCCCTCCCCTACTATAGATGAGGCTCACACCAGGGTCTCTTCAATACCCCGTAACACTGCTCTCTCTCCCCATCCCCCCACTCGTAACAAGGGCAGAGTCCCCCTTGTACTCACCTTTCACCCCACTAGCCGTCACGTACAACAAATAGTCCTCCGTCATTTTCGCCACCTCCAACGTGACCCCGCCACTCGCCACATCTTCCCATCTCCCCCCTGTCTGCTTTCCCCAAAGACCGCTCCCTCCGGAACTCCCTGGTCAATTCTTCCCTTCCCACCCGCACCACACCCTCCCCGGGCACTTTCCCTTGTAACCACAAGAGATGCTACACTTGTCGCTTTACCTCCCCCCTTGACTCCATTCAAGGACCCAAGCAGTCGTTCCAGGTGCGACAGAGGTTCACCTGCACCTCCCCCAACCTCATCTATTGCATCCGCTGCTCTAGATGTCAGCTGATCTACAACGGTAAGACCAAGCGTAGGCTTGGCGATCGTTTCGCCGAACACCTCCGCTCGGTCAGCAATAACCAATCTGATCTCCCGGTGGCTCAGCACTTTAACTCCCCCTCCCATTCCGAATCCGACCTTTCTGTCCTGGGCCTCCTCCATGGCCAGAGTGAACGCCACCGGAACATTGACTTCTCCAATTTCCGGTAGCCCTTGCTGTCTCCTCCTCCCCTTCTCAGCTCTCCCTCAGCCCTCTGGCTCCTCCTTTTCCTTTCTTCTTCCCGCCCCCCCCACCCCACATCAGTCTGAAGAAGGGTTTTGGCCTGAAACGTTGCCTATTTCCTTCGCTCCATAGATGCTGCCGCACCCGCTGAGTTTCACCAGCACTTTTGTCTACCTTCGATTTTCCAGCATCTGCAGTTCCTTCTTAAACCTTCAGCAGCCATACGTGCCCATGCCATAACACCCCCACCACCGTGTTTCACAGATGAGGTGGTATGCTTTGGATCTTGGGCTGTCATCAGCTGTGGAGGGCTTCCTTGGTCTGCTGGTCCCTTTGCGATTAGAAAGCTCACCAGTGCTCTCTTTCTTCTTAATGATGTTCCAAACAGTTGATTTTGGTAAGCCTAAGGTTTGGCTGATGTCTCTAACAGTTTTATTGTTGTTTCTCAGTCTCATAATGGCTTCTTTGACTTTCATTGGCACAACTTTGGTCCTCATGTTGATAAACAGCAATAAAAGTTTCCAAAGGTGATGGAAAGATTGGAGGAAAGACTAGGTGCTGAGAGCTCTTTTATACCTGCATTAAGGAGACAATTAAACACACCTGAGCAATTACAAACGCCTGTGAAACCATGTGTCCCGAACATTATAATGCCCTGAAATGGGAGAACTATGTATCAACACATAGTTTGGCACGCGCATGGGCCCAACCTATGCCTGCCTCTTTGTAGGGTACGTCGAACAATCCTTGTTCGAGACGTACCGTGGCCTTATCCCCGACCTCTACCTCCGCTACATCGACGACTGCAATGGTGCTACCTCCTGCACCCACACACAACTCACTGACTTCATCCATTTCACCACTAACTTCCATCCGGCACTCAAATACACCTGGACCATTTCCGACATTTCCCTACCATTTCTTGACCTCACTATCTCCATCGCATGTGATAGACTACTGACCGACATCCATTTAAACCAACTGACTCCCATGGCTATCTGGACTACACTTCTTCCCACCCTGCTTCCTGTAAGGACTCCATCCCCTACTCCCAATTCCTCCGTCTACGCCGCATCTGCACCCAGGATGAAGTGTTCCACACCAGGGCATCGGAGATGTCCTCATTCTTCAGGGAACTGGGGTTCCCCTCCCCTACTATAGATGAGGCTCTCACCAGGGTCTCTTCTATAACCCGTAACTCTGCTCTCACTCCCCATCCCCCCACTCGTAACAAGGGCAGAGTCCCCCTTGTCCTCACCTTCCACCCTACCAACCGTCACATACAACAAATAATCCTCCGACATTTTCGCCACCTCCAACGTGATCCCACCACTTGCCACATCTTCCCATCTCCTCCCCTGTCTGCTTTCCGCAGAGACCGCTCCCTCCGGAACTCCCTGGTCAATTCGTCCCTTCCCACCCGTACCAACCCCTCTCCGGGCACTTTCCCTTGCAACCGCAGGAAATGCTACACTTGTCGCTTTACCTCCACCCTTGACTCCATTCAAGGACCCAAGCAGTCTTTCCAGGTGCGGCAGAGGTTCACCTGCACCTCCTCCAACCTCATCTATTACATCCGCTGCTCTAGGTGTCAGCTGCTCTACATTGGTGAGACCAAGCGTAGGCTTGGCAATCGCTTCGCCGAACACCTCCGCTCGGTTCGCAATAACCAACCTGATCTCCCGGTGGCTTCAACTCCCCCTCCCATTCCGAATCTAACCTTTCTGTCCTGGGCCTCCTCCATGGCCAGAGTGAGGACCACCGTAAATTGGAGGAGCAGCACCTCATATTTCGCTTGGGCAGTTTACACCCCAGTGGTATGAACATTGACTTCTCCAATTTCAGGTAGTCCTTACTTTCTCCTCCCCTTCTCAGCTCTCTGGCTCCACCTCTTCCTTACTTCCTCACCCCCCCCCCCCCCACCCTCACATCAGTCTGAAGAAGGGTGTCGACGCGAAACGTTGCCTATTTCCTTCGTTCCATAGCTGAGTTTCTCCAGCATTTTTGTCCACCTATGTATAAACACAGCTGTACTATCAGACAGACTATAGGCAGGAAACAGAGACAAGTACAGAACAGGGACTAGCCCTTCGATCCTCTATGTTTGTGTCGGCCATGATGATAATTGGGAATTAATTGGTGGATGAGCATTACATTCTCATGAGTTGCATAAAAATAACATTTCCCACTGAATCACTTCCCTAGGGTTTCTATGTATGTTCTGCATTTATACATTAAATACCCAAGAAACTCAATGCAGGAAATTAATCTCATGACCAACAGAGATACAGCGCTGAAACAGGCCCTTCGGTCCACCGAGTGTGCGCTGACCAGTGATCCCCGCACACTTACGCCATCCTACACACTCATCAGGGACATTTTACAATTATACCAAGCCAATTAGCCTACAAACCTGTACGTTTTTGGGGTGTGGGAGGAAACCGGAGCACCCGGAGAAAACCCACGCAGGTCACGGGGAGAACGTACAAACTCTGTCCAGACAGCACCCGTAGTCAGGATTGAATCCGGGTCTCTGGTGCTGTGAGGCAGCAACTCTACCGCTGCGCCACCGTGCCGTTCTGTTACATGTTACGTGAGGTAGTGTTTCCTACCCTAAACGTCTGGCCTTCATTTTCAGCCACCTTCCCTCGATGTCTGTGTTGGCCATGACTCCATTTGCCTGCAAGTGATTGTTATCCTTCTATTGCCTCCCTGTTCACGTGTCTATCGAAATGCCTCTTAAACATTCAGACAGGCGCATGCTTCTACCACCTTCCCTGGCAGCACTTTCCACACACGCACCACTCTGTGTTTATTTAAAATAATTTTGCATCGCGCATATCCTTTAAAGTTTCCCCCTTTCACCATAAATCTCTGACTTCTAGTATTTGACATTTCTACCTTGAGGTTGGGGAGGTGGATTTTGACTGTCTACCCTATTTATGCCTCATGATTTTATATACTTAATCAGGTTGGGCCAGAATCTAATCGATGTCCTCCACATTGTTCATTGCATTTCTAACGTGAGTGTCATCTGCAGACCCTGAAACGGTACATTGCACACTGAATATACCATAGACTATTGACAATAGGTGCAGTAGGCCATTCGGCCCTTCCAGCCAGCACCGCCATTCAATGTGATCAGGGCTGATGATCACCCACAATCAGTACCCCGTTCCTGCCTTTTCCCCACATCCCTTGACTCCTCTATCTAACTCTCTCTTGAAAACATCCAGAGAATTGGCCTCCACTGCCTTCCGAGGCAGAGAATTCCACAGACTCACAACTCTCTGTGTGAAAAAGTATTTCTTCATCTCCGTTCTAAATGGCCTTCCCCTTATTCTTAAACTATGGCCCCTGGTTCTGGACACCCCCAACATCGGGAACATGTTTCCTGCCTCTAGCGTGTCCAATCCCTTAATAATTTTACATTTTTCGATAAGATACCCTCTCATCCTTCTAAATTCCAGTGTATACAAGCCAAGCCGCTCCATTCTCTCAACATATGACAGTCCCGCCATCCCGGGAATTAACCTGGTGAACCTACGCTGCACTCCCTCAATAGCAAGAATTTGGTCCTTCCTCAAATTTGGAGACCAAACTGCACACAATACTCCAGCTGTGGTCTCATTAAGGCCCTGTACAACTGCAGAAGGCCTCTTTGCTCCTATACTCAACTCCCTTGATATGTAACATTAAATTTAACTGAATACAAGGATTAGGTTGAACCCAGCAGTAGATTAAGAAGTGTCAGCACATTCGTGAGAACAAAATTGGAAGGCTGGGTCGATTTTGGTATGTGTCATCTAGCATGTGTCATGTGTCATCTAACCTTGCAGACCTGGAAAAGACTGTCAGAAATGAAATCAGTTTTGAGGTTGGACACCGTCCTGAGTAGTAGGTTTGCTAATGTTACACAGGAGGGTTTAAACTAGATTGGCAGGAGGGTGGGATCTCGTGCAGGACAGAGGCACGTGAGAGGCTAGAAGTTGGTATGGAGGGTGGTGTGGGAAAGGTTAGTGGACAGAATAGGCAGGTGAAAGGCGGAGAGCGAGGAAGGAGGGTTGGGTTAAACTGCACGGATTTTAATGCAAGGGGCCTGACGGGTAAGACGGCACGGTGGCGCAGTGCTAGAGTTGCTGCCTTACAGCGAATGCAGCGCCGGGGACCCGGGTTCCATCCTGACTACGGGTTGCTGTCTGTATGGAGTTTTGTACCTTCTCCCGTGACTTGCATTTGTTTTCTCCGATATCTTCGGTTTTCCTCCCACACTCCAAAGACATACAGGTATGTAGGTAAATTGGCTTGGTAAATGTAAAAATTGTCCCTAGTAGGATAGTGTTGATGTGCGGGGATTGCTAGTCGGCGCAGACCTGGTGGGCCGAACGGCCTGTTTCTGCACTATATCTCTAAATAAAAATATTAATTCTTAAAAAGAGCTTAGGGCGTGGATAGGTACGAGCGTGGGACATTGTAGCCATGACTGAACCCTGGTTCAGGGAGGGCCAGGACTGGCAGAATGTACAGGAGCTTCAGGAGAGACAGGGGTGAGGGAAAAAGAGGAGGGAGGGGGGTTGCATTGTTGGGTAAGGAGGATATCACGGCCGTGATCAGGTGTGACATTACAGACGGTTCGTCTAGTGAGGCTATATGGATGGAGCTGAGGAACAAGAAAGGGATGATCACCTTGTGGGGGGGTGTACTACAGACCCCGAAATAGTCGACGGGAATTAGAAGAACAAATGTGCCGGGAGATTGCAGACAGCTGCAGGTCAAATAAGGTTGTTGTAGTAGGGGATTTTAACTTTCCCAATATAGTCTGGGAAAATCATAGTGTGAAGGGTTTAGATGGAGTGAATTCCTCAAAAGTGTTCAGGAGAGTTTTCTAAGCAGTATGTGGAGGATCCCACACGTGAGAGGGCAACGCTGGATCTAGTATTGGGAAATTGGGAAGGGCAAGTTAAGATAGAGAGAGTGGGACCTGTCAGGAATCAAAGCGGTCACCTCTGTGTGGAGCCACATGAGATGGGCAAGGTCCTCAATGAGTATTTCTCCTCTGTAATTACCAAGGAGAAAGACAGTAGGACGGAGGAGCTTGGGACAGTCAATGGAAGTGTCTTGAGAGCAGTCAGTGTTACTGTCGAAGAAGTACTGGAGGTACTGCAGGGCTCTCGCTTAACTTTTTTCCGTTGCCAGCCGGGCAACCTAGGCAGCTTTTAGGTTGCCAAATGACAGTTTAGGTGGTCATTTAAGACAGGCTTGCATGACGCGTGCGATTATGTGCTCGGACGAAGTGCGTAGTTACCAGTCGGAATTATACTCAATGAAGCATTCACATATTATTTCTGCTTCAAATAAAGTCACAAACTAAACATATTCACCAATCAAGACATGATATATGCCACAATGACATGCAGCAAAATTATAAGACAGTATCTCAACTCTTTTTACACATTGCAATGAATGCAAATTCTATTAGTTCTTTTCCACTTCCAAACAAAAATGTGGTTGGATTATTAGCGTATGATCAACCTGTGTCAATAAATCCTGGACCATGGTAACATATATGCGTACGTATAGTTGTGAATGTTTGCTCATTAAATAACTACAGTACTGATACTCCATATTAAGAGCATTGATTTGCCGTTAAAATGAATTCTGTAATAACGTGTCAACGGCAGCAGTGACAATCGAACACTGCGGTTTTAATGTTTCACGTGTTCACAATTTAATTAATCCATCTTTATGGATTAAAACAAATAATAACATTGGGAATTAAAACACATTTGATTGCATTCCCGTTATCAAACATAGTCAATGTTTGCTCTGAAGACATTTCCAGCACAATAGGGTCAGGGAGGGGGGTGTGTGTGAATCAGTGCGGGGTGGATAGATGGCGGGGGTGGGGGGGGGGTTAGAAGGCAGTCGGTGCAGAATGGATGGATTGAGGCAGGTGAATTAGTACCTGCCTCAGGTTGGAGGCAGGTTGGAGTAGTTAAAATTGTGAGGGGAGAGCACCGGGGATGTCAGTGGGTTGAATGGGGGTGTTCAGTACGGGATGGATGGGGGTTAGACAAAAGTGCTGGAGAAACTCAGTGGGTGAGGCAGCATCTATGGAGCGAAGGAAATAGGCAACGTTTCGGGTCGAGACCCTTCTTCAGACTGTTCCCCCATTCTTCTTGAATGGGAGGATCAGTACAGGATGGATGGGGGGGGGGTATCAGCGCAGGATGAATGGGGGGAGTACAGTGTGGATCGGAGGGTGTGCAGGATGAATGGGAGATCACTACAGGATGAATGAGGGGAAGGGGGGAAGGTGCAGGGTAAATGGAGGGTGGGTCAGTATGGGATGAATGCATGGATTAGTACAGGATGGATGGAGGAGAAGTGCAGGATGGATGGGAAAGGGGTAAGTACAAGGTGAATTGGGGAACCAGTGTATGATGGATGGGGGGGGGGGTGGCAAGAGAATCAATGCGAGGTGGATAGGGTGATCAGTGCAGGATGAGTAGATGGGGGGGGGGTAGATGTGGAGGGGAGCATAGGGGATGTCAGTGAGGACTGAATAGAGGCGGAATGGGGATCAGTGCTGGATGGAGTGGAGGGGTCCCAGGATAAGGGGGTGGAGGGGGCGTACAAGAGAGAGGGAGAGGGGGCGAGGTGGGGAGGAAGGAAGGTCAGCGCTCCTCGGACAACATCGCACCGCTGCCTTGGCCGTTGGGAACTCCTCGCCACCGCCTCTCTCCTCCACCAGCCAACAGCAAGGTGCGGGGCCGGGCGGTGCAGCTGAGAGATCCTATAGCTATAAGATCTTTGATGCAACTGCTTCAGACGAGTCGGAGCGAATGACGGGCCCCGCACAGCGGCAGCAGCAGCGGCTCCATCTACTCCTCCTCCTCCTCCCGCCCCCCGCCCCCCCTGATAAGGGCCTCTGCTTGTAAATCCACTAACCGCGCTTTCAAAACAACCCCTCCCTCCTCCCGGCCTCTACTATGTGCGGGTGAGGAAGGGTCGGATCGAATGACGGGCCCCGAACAGCGGCAGCAGCGGCCGCGACAGTGGCTCCATCTCCTCCTCCTGCCCTGATAAGGGCCTCTGCTTGTAAATCCGCTAACGGCGATAACCGCTTTCAAAACAAACACTCCCGCACGCCGAGGCCTCCCCCTCCCTCCCTCTCCCCGGCCTCGGCGTGCGGGAGGGTTTGTTTTGAAAGCGGTTATCGCCGTTAGCGTGTTTACAAGCAGATGCCCTTATCAGGGCGGGAGAAGGCGGAGATGGAGCCGCTGCTGCTGCTGTTCGGGCCCGTCTTTCGCTCCGACCCTTCCTCAGCCCGCACCTAGTATCTTTGCCCCGCACAGCCGTCACCGCCAACACAAAACATTGCATTACTTTTCTCCAGAGATACTGCCTGACCCGCGGAGTTACTCCAGTTTTTTGTGTCTATCTTCGGTACAAACCAGTATCTGGTTGCCAAGCTCTGTGTTTAGGTTGCCCGGCGGCGCTTTGAGTGTCAGTGGCACCCGGGCAACCTCTAATTTCGAGCCCTGTTCTGTTGTGTTTGAAGGTAGACAAATCTCAAGGCCTGATCTGATATATCTGAGGACATTGCTGGAAACTAGAGAGGAAATTGCGGGAGCCCCGATTGAAATGTACGAGTCGTCCTTAAATACAGGAGAGGAGCTGGAAGACTGGAGGGTGGCAAATGTTGTGCCTCTTTTCAAGAAGGGCTGCAGGGAAAATGCTGGGATCTATAGGCTGGTGGGCTTAACATCTGTAGTTGGAAAGTTATTGGAGAGTATTCTGAGGGATAGGATATACAGGCATTTAGATGGGCAAGGGCTGATTAGGGATAGTCAGCATGGTTTTTGTACGTGGGAGGTCGTGTCTCACTAATCTGATTGATTTTTTTGAAAGAC
>CM075998.1:6658399-6687665 GCA_038087875.1 Malacoraja senta
TTAAGGTGGTCAAAAATGCTTTTGGCACATTGGCCTTCATCAGTCAGGAGTATTGAGTATAGAAGTTGGGAGGTCATGTTGCAGTTGTATAAGATGTTGGTGAGACCACATTTAGAATATTGTGTTCAGTTCTGGGCACCATGTTATAGGAAAGATATTGTCAAGCTTGAAAGGGTTCAGAAAAGATTTGTGAGGATGTTGCCAGGACAAGAGGGTGTGAGCTATAGGGAGAGGTTGAGTGGGCTAGGTTTCTATTCCATGGAGCGCAGGAGGATGAGGGGTGATCTTATAGAGGTGTACAAAATCATGAGAGGAATTGATCAGGTAGATGCACAGAGTCTTTTGCCCAGAGTAGGGGAATCGAGGAGCAGAGGACATAGGTTCAAGGTGAAGGGGAAAAGCAGAGGCTGCCAAGTATTACGGATTTTCCGTATTTTGTACGGAAATGAGATTCAAATACGTATGAACGATTTTGTGTTGTTAAATACGGATTTTAAATACGAAGTTCAGTTCAGTCTGAAGAAGGGTTCTCGACCAGAACGTCACCCATTCCTTCTCTCCAGAGTCGCTGCCTGTCCCGCTCCAAGTTTAAACAGAGCGCTGTCAGTTTAACATGTGGTAATTTAAACGAAGAGCTGTCGGTTACAGCGCTATGGGTTCTAAAAATAGCGCTACCGGCTGGAGCACTACGGGCTTTACACATAGCGCTATGGCCACAGCACTATGGGTCACGGACTGTTCAGGAAAATTCTCGTATAACAATGAGTCTTTGGAATTCTCTTTCTCAGTGGTAGTTGAGCCTTTGATTATTTTTCAGGCAGTGGTATTGCAGTTACATTGGGATTGGCCTTGATTTTACAGAATGGTGGGTGGGCTCAAGGGGAGAGAGGGAGAGGATGGAGAGGGGAGGGAGAGAGAAGGAGGGAGGGAGAAAGAGGGAGGGAGAGAGGGAGGATGGGAATATGAGAGGGGAGAAAAAGGAAGCAGGGAGGTTGGGAGGGAAAGGGGGAGGGAGGGGGTGGGGAGGGAGAGATGGAGAGATGGAGAGAGAGGGAGGGAGAGAGAGGAAGGAGGGAGAGAGTGAGGGGAGGGAGAGGGAGGCTTCCCAAATGGCTTCTACATCATCATCTGGTGCTAAAAGCAGGAAGCAGCCGTTCAAACAGCAGTATACAAAGAGATGGCAATGAATGCACTGTCAAGTAAGGTGCGTAGAAGACATGTCAATTGGTAGCAAAGTGTGCATTCTTCTCTTACATGAGTATGACTGCACATTAAAAAAAAATCAGCGAAATGGCACTGCATAAAATTACTGATTTCCTCAGCAAAATACTAATTTTCAGGTACTAGAATACTGAAATGCTCTGACAAAACTTGGCAGCACTGGAAAAGATTTAATAGGAATCCGAGCGGTAACTTTTTCACTCAAAGGGCGGTGGGTGTATGGAACAAGCTGCCAGAGGAGGTAGTTGAGGCTGGGACTATGCCATCGTTTGAGAAACAGATAGGTACATGGATAGGACAGGTTTGGAGGGATATGGACCAAGCGCAGTCAAGTGGGACTAGTGTAGCTGGGACATTGTTGGCCGGTGTGGGCAAGTCGGGCCGAAGGGCCTGTTTCCACACTGTATCACTCTATGACTCTATGACTCTTTGTAGATAGTGAACAGGAAGGGAGGGAGGACCGTCCCCTGTGGGCCCTTGTGTTGCTCACTACCACGTCGAAGACACAGTTCTGTGCCTCCCGCAAGGATGAACTGACTAAAGGTGGAGACGAGGGGAAGGGAGACTCTGTGACAGACTTATCCCCTGGGCAGAGGATTCTAAACTAGATTGCCTCCACGCCGTGTCCCCATTTTCTTCCCCTCCCCCCTCACGCTCTTCGACTACGAGGCCCCACCACCACTGAGGCCCACGTTGCCGCTCTGGAAATCGTGGATGCATTGGTGATCATTTTGCAATGTTCTATAGACTCAGGATCGGTTCCTGTAGATTGGAGGGTAGCTAATGTTATCCCACTTTTTAAGAAAGGCGGGAGAGAGAAAACAGGGAATTATAGACCAGTTAGCCTGACATCGGTGGTGGGGAAGATGCTGGAGTCCAATTATAAAAGATGAGATAGCCACACATTTCGATAGCAGTAACAGGATCGGTCCGAGTCAGCATGGATTTACGAAGGGGAAATTATGCTTGACTAATCTTCTGGAATTTTTTGAGGATGTAACTAGGAAAATGGACAAGGGAGAGCCAGTGGATGTAGTGTACCTGGACTTTCAGAAAGCATTTGATAAGGTCCCACATAGGAGATTAGTGGGCAAAATTAGGGCACATGGTATTGGGGGTAGAGTGCTGACATGGATAGAAAATTGGTTGGCAGACAGGAAACAAAGAGTAGGGATTAACGGGTCTCTTTCAGAATGGCAGGCAGTGACTAGTGGGGTACCGCAAGGCTCAGTGCTGGGACCGCAGCTATTTACAATATACATCAATGATTTGGCTGAAGGGATTCAAAGTAACATTAGCAAATTTGCAGATGACACAAAGCTGGGTGGTAGTGTGAACTGTGAAGAGGATGCTATGAGAATGCAGGGTGACTTGGACAGGTTGGGGGAGTGGGCAGATGCATGGTAGATGAAGTTTAATTGTGGATAAAAGTGAGGTTATCCACTTTGGTATCAAAAACAAGAAGGCAGATTACTATCTAAATGGCGTCAAGTTGGGAAAAGGGGATGTACAACGGGATCTGGGGGTCCTTGTTCATCAGTCTATGAAAGTAAGCATGCAGGTACAACAGGCAGTGAAGAAAGCGAATGGCATGTTGGCCTTTATAACAGGAGGAGTCGAGTATAGGAGCAAAGGGGTCCTTCTGCAGTTGTACAGGGCCCGAGTGAGACCACACCTGGAGTATTGTGTGCAGTTTTGGTCCCCTAATTTGAGGAAGGACATTCTTGCTATTGAGGGAGTGCAGCTTAGGTTTACAAGGTTAATTCCCGGGATGGCGGGACTGTCATATGCTGAGAGAATGGAGCGGCTGGGCTTGTACACTCTGGAGTTTAGAAGGATGAGTGAGGATCTTATTGAAACATAAGGTTATTAAGGGTTTGGACACGCTAGAGGCAGGAAACATGTTCCTGATGTTGGGGGAGTCCAGAACCAGGGGCCACAGTTTAAGAATAAGGGGTAAGCCATTTAGAACGGAGACGAGAAAACACTTTTTCTCACAGAAAGTTGTGAGTCTGTGGAATTCTCTGCCTCAGAGGGCGGTGGAGGCCGTTCTCTGGATAGTTTCAAGAGAGAGCTAGATAGGGCTCTTAAAGATAGCGGAGTCAGGGGATATGGGTAGAAGGCAGGAACGGGGTACTGATTGTGGATGATCAGCCATGATCACATTGAATGGCGGTGCTGGCTCGAATGGCCGAATGGCCTACTCTTGCACCTATTGTCTATTGTCTAATGAGGCCCCCGTGGCTGCCGAGGCCCACATTACCGCCGATTCTCCTGCCGCCGTCGTCGAGTCTCCTACTGTCGCCACCGAGGCTCCCATCGCCGCCACCGCCGAGGCTCCTTTGGCCCAGACAGGCATCGCTGCCCGACTTCACCGCTGTCCGCTGGGAAGCCTGTGGGGTGGGTCTGGCCTACTGGGACGCGTTCCAGTCTTCGGTCGTCATTCTGGTCGTCGGCGGAGCGGTTGTTTGGCGAGTGGATCGGGCCCGCGCGGCTCCCCGGGACATCCCCGACATGTGTGCGGCTTCCCCGGACATTGTTGTTTTTTGTGAACATTTTCCTTTCTATTTCTGACATATGTCGGTTGG
The DNA here is from genome assembly GCA_038087875.1 of Malacoraja senta. Lineage (NCBI taxonomy): Eukaryota > Metazoa > Chordata > Chondrichthyes > Rajiformes > Rajidae > Malacoraja > Malacoraja senta. The sequence continues at coordinate 6,662,209 of CM075998.1, forward strand.
AAGAAGATGAGTTCAGTGTTGCATGTCAAGAGTCAAGGATGTTTTATTGTCATATATCCCGGAACGGAAGAATTACATTTCCTGTACCCTATTCCCTGAAGCACTGAGAAGGGTTCCATCCCGAAACATCACCTATGCATGTTCTCCAGAGGCCCACCTGACCCGCTGAGTTACTCCAGCACTTTGTGTTGACTTTTTCCTTGAAGTGCAACGTAGCTGAAAATCCAGACAGAGGAACATGTGAATGGAAATCGATGGTCGCGTCGCCCACCAATTCGGCAGCGGCGGCCTCTGCAGTCCGTCTGTCTTTTTATTATTTTTGTCTTGTTTTTATGTAGTTTTTATTTTATTTTTTTCTTGTCGGGGTATGTGTGTGGGGGTGGGGGGAGGGGGGGGGACTTTGAAATCTTTCCCCTGCACGGGAGACCCGACCTTTTCTTTGTCGGGTCTCCGTTTGTCGTTGGGGCTGGGCAACGTGGAGCGGCCTCCAGCAGGAACGACCTGGGGCTCCAGTTGCGGACTACTCACCGTCGCGGGGCTGGCCGAGTCCGGAGCGGGTGGAGCTGCGTTAGAGCGCTGCTGCGACCTGACCCCCGGAGATTCGGAGGCTACAACCGCGGGTCTGGCGGACGGCAACACTGGAAGCCCGCGGGTGCCTGGTGGGAGACCGCTTTTCGGGGCTTCCGCAGTGGCGACTTCTCCCGCCCGAGTTGCGGGGTTGAAGAGCACCTGGAGCGGGGCTTTACATCACCGCCCCGCGCGGGACTTTGCGGGCACACGCCGGGGCTCTAACACCAAGACCCGGTGCGCGACCTTGCATTACCCGGCGTGGCTTTAATGGCCGCGGGACAATCACCATCGCCCCGCGGGGGCTTTGACTGTGACTCTGACATCGGGGGGGGGAGTGCAGTGGAGAGATAAGTTTTTTTGCCTTCCATCACAGCGCTGTGATGGATGTATGTGTAAATTGTGTTGTGTCTCGGGTCTTCTTCGTTTTGTAATGTATGGCTGCAGAAACGACATTTCGTTTGGACCTCAACGGGGTCCAAATGACAAATAAATTGTATTGTATTGTATTGAACTTGGTGGGCCGAAGGGCCTGTTTCCATGCCTTAACTTTCAATCAATCAATTGTAGGAGGAAGAGAAGAGTGAGAGAAGACAAGCAGACTTGGTTCCTCTGTAGCCTTCAGAAGGTTTGTGTGATGGGGCTGGTGTGAGAAGAGGAAAATTGAATCGGAGCAATGTATTTGTATAGTTTTGAGATGGGTAGGAAGGAACAGAAACGTTGATAATGATCATATTGAGAACGCAGAGAGAACGCACACAAGAAAGATTGCAATGAAGGGAGAGAAGCTACTCACATGAGGAAATTAGTCGACCTGTTATTTGGTCCAGTTCTAAGGGTGAAGGATAATTCACAGATGGGAGCAGTATTCAAACTATGGGAAGTTGCTGAGCCTCAGAGAACTAGCAGTTGTTTAGAAGAAAAGGAGTGCTTTGGCTGCAGAGGTTTAAACTTGGAGGCGCTTTTGGTAATGAAAGATGTGGGAGTTCCATGCAGATCAATGCTGCCAGAAACGTTGATGAAGGAGGATGAAGGGTGGGGTTTTCAAAGGCAAGACGTGGGAGATACTGTCAGGCGGAGAGTCATAAAAAGCATCTTTGAAGAGTTAGAATAAGTGTTTCATTCAAGGATTTGGAGGTCTTGGTGGTGATAGGATTTGACTGTTGTGGATATTACTGAATGGCTGCTAGACCTCAGATAATGACTTTTTGATGTGTGCTTTGCAGTATATTATAAAACGATTGCAGTTTTTGCTTTTAGATTATCTTGAAAGCTTATTTACAAAAGGTTTGTGCCAAAAGGCAGTTAACAGACTCAACACTGTCCAGCCCGGGAGACTGATTGGAAGCGGCATACTTCAACATGGGCTGCCTGGAATGTTCCAAATTCTTTCACAGTGATATGTTATTTTAGAATAATATCAAGCACCTCATTAGAATTATAGGCGGCACAGAGGCGCAGCAGGTAGAGCTGCTGCCTCAAAACACCAGAGACCCAAGTTTGATCCTGACCTCAGGTGCCGTCTGTGTGGAGTTTGCATGTTCTCCCTGTGACCGCGTGGGTTTGCTCCGGGTGCACTGGTTTCCTCCCATGTCCCAAAGACGTGCGGGTTTGCAGGTTAATTGGCTGCTGTAAAATTACCCCTAATGTGATAAGAATGTGGGATAATGTAGAACTAGTGTGAACTGGTGATGGATGGACAGTATGGATTTGGTGGGCCGAAGGGCCTGTTTCCGTGCTGGATCTCTAGCTAAACTAAGGATGTGCAACATGTTTATCCATTGGCCATGATGTAATGCATGGGTGATGTACAGATTGGGTGAATCATTCCTGCAGTGGTTCAGTGGTTTGGGGTGCATCTTACCAGTACTGTGTTCACCACTACCTGTCCACAAACCGGTGGCAGTGTTTAAACATGTCTCGCCAGTATTATCATGGATCTTTTCAACCCTGGTTCCTCCTTCTCCCCGCTCCCATCAGGCAAAAACTTGAAAATGCATATCACCAGACTCAGAAACGACTTCTCTCTTTCTGAACGGTCCTTCCATAAGCTGGGGTACTGTCCCGCTTTTTCCAACCTACCTCATTGCGGACAATGGCCATTGTCTCTGGAGCTGGCATGCTACAATGCTGAGAACTATATTGGGCACCTTGGTAGTTTTCTCTTTGCTCTGCCTGTTGCACTTACGTTTGGCTTAATTGCATTTGTGTGGAGTATTATCTGATTGGATTGTACACAAGCTTTTCACTAGATTTTGTACCATGTGACAATAAAAAACCTAAACCTTAAAGATCATACGACATTAAATGCTGAAGTGACTCAGCGGGTCAGGCAGCATCTCTGGAGAAACGGAATATTCATCATCCTTGAAAACATTAGCGACACAGTGGCGTTGGTTTCCAACGGGAACGATGACGGACGCACCACACATCTCTGTCCTCCAGCCCCTGCGGACTTCCGCTGCTGGAAGTATAGGATTTTGGTGTATGTGTGCTTTATCATCATTCCTTACAATGCCGTGTACGACAGTGATCGCAGCTTCTACTGAAGTGTGGATGGCCGTTGGCTCGCTAGAAGCTCATCCGCCCATTGACAGGTCTTGTTTTTGTTCCTGCTGGGGGTCCACAGCCCCCTCCTCACCTGGCATACCAGGTGGGGGAGATGGTTTAGTCACCGACTATCCGACTATGGAGCAGGTAGCACGGGATTACATGGTACCCGTGGCGGGGGGAACTCCCCCCAACCTGACCTGTCAGAAAAGGAATAGGTGAAATTTAAACTAAATGCAATTTAATGAAGATGTGTGGGGCAGGTTTTTTTGTTTACACAGACGGTGGTGAGTGCCTGGAACATGCTGCCAGGGTTGGTGGTTGAGGCATTTAAGAGGGTTATGGATAGGTACATGCATATGTGGGGAACAGAGGGATATGGATTATGTGCTGGTAGATAAGAGATACGATACGATAGAACTTTATTCATCCCTGGAGGGAAATTGGTTTACCAACACTCACAACACACAGCAAAGTACACGAACACTTGAAATTAAAATTAAATTAAAAGTGAAAAAACAGAAAAAGACAAGCGACAGCCCCTTCACCGGAACGAAGGAACGAACAAACTACAAACACAGACTTATCCCTTGGGCAGAGGATTCTAAAACTAAAGTGCCCCCCCGTCCCCCTACACGGGTCCCCCTTTGTTCAACACCGTCCCTTGCGGCTGTCCCCCAATCATCTTCCCCTCCCCCCTCACGCTCATCGACCGCTGATCACGTGTCGATCGTCATGTTTGGCATGGACATTGTGGTCCGTAGGGCCTGTTCTTGTGCTGTATTGTTGTATGTTCTATGATTGGCAAGGGTCAGAGTTCAGCAGAGGAGGACAAAGAATTATTGACAGTGGTAACAGGTTATTTAGAAAATGATAGTCATAGAGTGACATAATGTGGAAACAGGCCCTTCGGCCCAACTTGCCCACACCGGCCAACAATGTCCCAGCTACACTAGTTCCACTTGCCTGCGCTTGGTCTATATCCCTCCAAACCTGTCCTATCCATGTACCTGTCTAACTGTTTCTTAAACGATGAGATAGTCCCAGCCTCAGCTACCTCCTCTGGCAGCTTGTTCCATACAACCACCACCCACCACCCTTTGTGTGAAAAAGTTTGGATTCCTATTAAATCTTTCCTATAACATGGTGCCCAGAACTGAACACAATATTCTAAATACGGTCTCACCAACATCTTATACAACTGCAACATGACCTCCCAACATCTATACTCAATACTCTGACTGATGAAGGCCAAAGTGCCAAAAGCCTTTTTGACCACCTTATCTACCTGTGACTCGACCTTCAAGGAACCATGCACCTGTACTCCTAGATCCCTCTGCTCTACAACACTACCCAGAGGCCTACCATTTACTGTGTAGGTCCTGCCCTTGTTCGACGTCCCAAAATGCAACACCTCACACTTCTCTGTATTAAACACCATCAACCATTCCTCCGCCCACCTGGCCAATCGATCCAGATCGTGCTGCAATCGTTCACAACCATCTTCACTATCTGCAAAACCACCCACTTTTGTTTCATCAGCAAACTTGCTAATCTTGCCCTGTATGTTCTCATCCAAATCATTGATGTAGATGACAAACAGTAACGGGCCCAGCACCGAACCCTGAGGCACACCACTAGTCACAGGCCTCCAGTCTGAGAAGCAACCTTCCACCATCACCCTCTGCTTCCTTCCTTCCATGGAGCCAATTTGTTATCCATTAAGCTATCTCTCCTTGGATCCCATGCGATCTAACCTTCCAGGGCAGCCTACCATGTGGAACCTTGTCGAACGCCTTGCTGAAGTCCATGTACACAACATCTACAGCTCTGCCATCATCAACCTTATTGGTCACGTCTTTAAAAAATATCCATAATCAGCCCTTGCCCATCCAAATGCCTGTATAACCTATCCCTCAGAATACTCTCTTGTAACTTACCAACTACAGATGTTAAGCTCACCAGCCTCTAGTTCCCAGCATTTTCTCTGCAGCCCTTCTTGAAAAGAGGCACAACATTTGCCACCCTCCAGTCTTCCGGCACCTCTCCTGTATTTAAGGACGACTCATAAATTTCAATCAGGGCTCCTGCAATTTCCTCTCTAGTTTCCCGCAATGTCCTCGGATATATCAGATCAGGCCCTGGAGATTTGTCTACCTTCAAACATGACAGTACCTTCAGTACTTCTTCGACGGTAACACTGACTGCTCTCAAGACACTTCCATTGACTGTCCCAAGTTCCTCCGTCCTACTGTCTTTCTCCTCGGTAAATACAGAGGAGAAATACTCATTTAGGACCTTGCCCATCTCCTGTGGCTCCACACAGAGGTGACCGCTTTGATTACTGACAGGTCCCACTCTCTCTCTCTAGTTATCCTTTACCCACTTATGTATTTATAAAATCTTTTGGGATTGTCCTTAATGCTATCCGCCAGAGCTATCTCCTGGCCCCTTTTTGCCCTTCTGATCTCCTTTTTTAGTTTACTCCTTAGTTCCCGAAACTGCTCCAGGGATGCACTTGACCCCAGTTGCCTAAACCTGTCCCATGCATCCTTCTTGATTTTGACCAATGCCTCAATTTCCCTCGTCAGCCAAGCTTCCTTACGTTTGCCTGCTTTGCCCTTCACTCTAATGGGGACATACATATCCTGAGCTTTCTTCAGTACATTTTTAAAAACATCCCACTTGGCCGATGTTCCTTTCCCCTCAAATAACCTGCTCCAGTCAACTTGAGCGAGAACTTCCCTCAAAGTTGGCCTTACCCCAGTTGAGCATTTTAACATGTGGACCCTCTCCATCCCTATCCATAACTATCTTAAACCTAATGGAACTGTGGTCACTGGACCCAAAAGGCTCTTCCACACACACTTCATTAACTTGCCCTTCCCAATTTCCCAATACTAGATCCAGCGTTGCCCTCTCACGTGTGGGGGCCTCCATATACTAAAGTGAATGTGGGACTTTTTACGGAGTGAAATCTGGGAAATGATGCCATGACTTCAATGCTGTCTGATCCAAACTAGACATTAACTAGTCATCTTGATGGCAGTGTAGCACAGCTGGTAAAGTCGCTGCCTATCCCGGGATGCTGACTGTGTGTGGAGTTTGCAAATAACCACGTGCGTTTCCTCCGGGAGCTCTGGTTTCCTCCCACATCCCAAAGACGTGTGGGTTTGTAGGTTAGTTGGATGTGTAAGCAGGATAACGCGGAACAAGTGTAAGCGTGTGACCGATGGTCTGCAAGGACCTAAGGGCCAGCTTTCCTGCTGTATCTCTGAACTAAACTATAACTAGTCTTTTTTTTTAAAGATCATTAGTGTTTGTTTAATGAACAATTAAGGTGTAATTGAAATTTGGGATAATTGGCAGATAATGGGTGAACATAATGGATCTGGTGAGCAACCCGTCATCAGGTTCGGGTGGAGTCCTATTACTGTCCTTCCCTGATGATTCAGGGCAATAGAAATTAAAGCAAGCGTTTTCACTGGAAATTGCCCCACATTTTAACTTTGCCTTCAAGGCATTTTCTGAAGTTCAATGTCCCAAGGAGAAGGTCGCCTCACGTTCCATATATAGCTCAATTTCTCAGCTGCAGTTTTCTTCCCCTGCTGAAGGAGTGGAGTGCTGTAGATTGCAAAAGGGCATGCTGCATGCATGAATGTTCCAGCAGTATGAATATTAAAATCTCTAACTTCAAGTAACTCTTGCATCCCCTCTCTCTCCATCCCTCCCCAACTCAAGTCGTCGTACTAGTTTAGTTTCGCTGTCGTCCTGTTGAGTTTCAGTGTCTGCGTAACTCGTTATCACCTTGCCCACAGCCAACACAGGATCATTGTGGGCTCCACCATTCCTTGATCATCGTTACTTTGTGCATATCTTTTATTCATTTGTTCTACATCTCTCCATCACCATTTATATCTCTCGTTTCCCTTTCCCCAGAGTCTGCCTCCAGTTTGCACTTTGTTATCTTGGATCTCTTGTCACCAGTAACCCCCTGTGACTCGAAACGTCACCTACTCCTTTTCTGCAGAGATGTTGCCTGACCCGTTGAGTTACTGCAGCTTTTTGTTTTTATCGTTTGCTCCATGCAAGTCCAGGCAGCTCACATCTGCAGAATATTCAGCCATGCTGTCAGTTTTACACTGCCCCGCGTCCAATGGCAGCAACAATCCTGCTGTCACTAACGTGGGCCATCATAGTTACCTCTGTATTTGAGCAGGGCAGTGTCCGCCACCCTGTCCCAGTCTCTCCGCGCACATAGGCCGCTCCCCAGCAGTCTTCCCTCCACACCCACTGCCCACGTCTCCATGACTATGGCCCACTGTAGCTCAGCCCCATGCACAATGCCAGTGGAAAAAAATATACAAGATGTAGGATATATTCATGGTAAAGCCCTGCAGTGTGTGTTTAATTTTTGTGCTTCACTTAATTTCCAAGGGCTCGGTGACCTAACCAGAAGCACATTGTGACAGTGAGTATGTTCAGGCTGAGCCTCAATCTGACCTCAATCTTTCCATTAATTACCTGTGTGCTTTAGCATTGTCATTTCAATACATGTATTTGAATCATTGTATATTTATGGTCAAGGGCGTGGTGTCTTTTTTTTAAACCTGCAAACATCTGATGTAAGGATCATTTTGTTCAAGAGCGTGTCATCAGTCCAGCTGATGGAGCTTGTTTCTTTTGAAATTAGAAATCTTGGGTCGGTCGGCACGATGTTGATTCTTGGCTCTACCCCTAAACTGCATTTAGTTAACTAGACTGAGCCAGGGCAGATCTCAGATACTTACAGGTGGGCTCAGAAAACAGAGGGTCTTGTTGCTGACCCCTGTGCAGGTGGAATAAGTTCATGGTCATCGGCCCCTCCCTCACTTTGGTTTCTGCTGCCACCATCAGCCAAGCTGAGCAGCCTTGGGCACTGGATGTCTGCCTCCAGTTTCAAGACAGCACTCGATATTATCTTGCATCTCTTGTCACCAGTAACCCCTGTAAGGGGTTCATCTAGACATAATCCCCGTATGTAGCCACAGGCTTGCTGACCCGTCCTGCACGCGTACGGTACAGGCCTTCAGCCGTGCCCCTCACAGGAGATGTCGTCACAGGCACGGACGGCCTCCATCGGGAGTTTCTCAGCAGGCGACGACTCAACCAGCACAGGTTTCGCAGGGGATTTGTCGACAGGCTTTACAGGGATCTTCGTCATCGGCACCAGCCCCGTTGGCAGTCCTTTTGCAGGTACAGAAACAAAGTTCTGATCGCCAAACTGCTCACTATCTGCTGTCACATGTCCCTCATTCAGATAGTCGTTTCCATCCTCAGTCCATAACACATCATCTGGGTCATCCGCATCATCATACTGAACCTGCCTCAATGGCACCGGCTCATTTACTGGCGAATATGTGGTCGGTTTTTGCATGCGCAAAAATCTGTAGCGGCTGAAATCAGTGCTGAAGGTGGTATGCACAGATGATGCATGATCCAGGGGAATCTGCCAAAAGAAGCTCTTGCCGTCTAATACTGAGAATACCGTTGGCTTACCCATGTGGGCAGCTACCTCCTCCACAGTACGCATGGGGTGATGGGGCCTTTTGAGTGCGGTGTTCAGGTCCCTCGGATTAATACATATACGAATCTCCTGTTTATTCTTCTTTGTAGCAGTCACCATCGAGGACACCCAGTCCGTGGGTTCCGACACAGGCTTGATAACTCCCAATGCCACCATCCTGTCCAGTTCGGCTTTGACCCGGTCTCATGGCAATAGGTGCATGCTGAGCAGGACGAACCACAGGCCGCACCTCCGGGTCTAAAGACATAGAGTAAGTTATTGGTAGCTTGCCAAGTTCTTCAGTGAAAAGATTGTGGTAATCCATGAGAATACGCTGTGTAGAATCCGGAATGGAATCTCAACCTGTATGGGTGATCCCCTTGGTGGCACTGCAGCTTCACAATACCGACCGTATTGACCTCGCTTCCCCCAATGTGAGAAGGGTAACATTGGTAGGTTTTAATTGCTCTGCGTTCCTCAGACGGTTGAACTGTTCCCGAGACAGAACATTACATTTCGCTCCAGTGTCGATTTTCATCTCGATCAGTTTATTGTTTACTGTTACGGTTACGGTGGCCATTGGCTCACTATTCTGCACATTTTGTGTGATAATAGAATGTGCCTGCAGAACGATTCCATCGACCTTTGGCCTCTTATCCATGCTGCTATTGGACAAATCTGACAGTGGCTCAGCCTGCAGCAAATTTATTGGCTGCCTTGTCTGCCCTCTGTTAAGTCGGGATCGGCAACATCTCCAGAAATGGTTTCACCTTTTACACCCATGGCAGACTAGACCAAAGGCAGGGCACTTCTCTCTCATACCCAAGTGCCCCCCACCACAGTTACATTCTTGAATAAAACGACCTGCAGGATAATTAAGCTGTCTTTGCCTTGTTAATTCTTGCCTGGGTTGATTGGGAGACAAGAAGTGAGTGTACTCAAGCTGGAGTGCCATCTGCTGCTGCCTTCGTTGCCTTGGACGCTATCAACTCCTCTACTGGAATGTATCACAGACTGTGATAGCTCCATCCAGAGTTATTGTAGGATCGCGGACAAGCTTTCTTATCCGTTTGTCATTAAAAAGACCACATACCAATATGTGGTCTAATAAATTTGTCTTTGAGATCGCCAAATCGGCAAGTTCCTGCAGCATTCTGTACAGCACAAACAAAAGATTCAATAGTTTCGCCCTCATTCTGTGTTGCCTTTGATTTGGAAATGCTAAAGCTGTGTTGCCTTTGGTTTGGAAATGCTAAAGCTATGTTGCCTATGGTCTGAAAATGCTAAAGTTGCCTTGCCAAATTAAAGTTGCCTTGCCAAATTAAAGTTCCCTTGCCTAATTAAAGTTGTCTTGCCTAATTAAAGTTGCCTTGCCCAATTAAAGTTGCCTTGCCCAATTAAAGTTGCCTTGCCCAATTAAAGTTGCCTTGCCCAATTAAAGTTGCCTTGCCCAATTAAAGTTGCCTTGCCCAATTAAAGTTGCCTTGCCCAATTAAAGTTGCCTTGCCCAATTAAAGTTGCCTTGCCCAATTAAAGTTGCCTTGCCCAATTAAAGTTGCCTTGCCCAATTAAAGTTGCCTTGCTTAATTAAAGTTGCCTTGCCCAATTAAAGTTGCCTTGCCCAATTAAAGTTGCCTTGCCCAATTAAAGTTGCCTTGCCCAATTAAAGTTGCCTTGCCTAATTAAAGTTGCCTTGCCTAATTAAAGTTGCCTTGCCTAGATTAAAAGTTGCCTTGCCTTCTATATAATTAAAAGTCTAATCTTGACCACTTCCTTTTTGCGTTTTATATTGATTTTAGGAAAAACGCTAACACGTACAGCTGTGATTTTTGGCCATCTTACTCAGAGTCCCCCTCCGCTCATCGGGTGCCGAGGATTTTTCCCATCGATGAAAAATAAAAGAGTTATTAGTGTTTATAAAATGTTGAGATTCTTTCTCCTGTCAATCACGCCATGAAGGCCACGGGTGGGAGGGGGGAAGGGACTATAAAACCCAGAAGTGTGGACGTGGTTCAGTCTCTGCAAGATGGAGGAGGGAGAGGTCACGACTCACTGTCTTAAGTGGCCTTGCACCCTGCTTGAAATGGTATGAAACTGCACTTGAATTTGGTGGCCTTGCACCCTGCTTGAAGTGGTAAGAAACTGCACTTGAATTTGGTGGCCTTGCACCCTGCTTGAAATGGAATTTCAAGGAATAGCCGTGAGTCAACTGCCAGCCCACCAGCCGTGAGTGAGTCTTGAGTGACTGAGCCGCCAGCCCAAGAATCCATTCGGCCCACAATGTCCATACTAGCCCCATGGAAACCAGTCCCTTCAGCCCACAACACCCATACTAGCGCTCCAGAAAGCCCCCCCCCCCCCCTCACTGGCCACCAATATTGGAATTGGTGGAGAGGTGGAATATTGCATTGGGGGACCAGACCTCCCGTGTGATGCTGGGACCCAACTGGTCCCACTTAGTCTAGTATTATATAAAACTCTGTGTGTGTGTGTCATTTCGTGTGATTCACATCTCCACGAATAACCGACGCGGTAACGGTGAAATTTTTACATATTCCGGTAGAGATTTACCACATGATTACGAAAATCGCCTGAAAATGTGGTTAATTATTTCCCGACTTTTTTTTACTAAAACTGTTCACCAATCTGACATATTTTTCAAATCCAACTGCTGAAGCGAGCTGATGACGTCACAATGCCTTGGCCCGTGGACCAGCCGCCCCCCCCCCCCCCACCCCGGCTCTGGATTAAAGCAGCTGCTGTCAACTCGTTTTCCACGAGTTACGTCACCACCCCCCCCCCCTCCCCCGTTCTTCAAAAGACGCAGAAAGAACGAGTTCTGTTCTGCAGATCCGGAGGTCACCGAGCACTCACAAGCTTCTCGGCTTGCTTTTGAAGAACTTTCTCCACGCGGCCTGCGCAGCGAGTGAAGTCACGCCCCCTCCCCCCCCGCTGCTACCCGCTCTCCCGCCCACTCCCCCCAGCCTCCATCCCCCCCGTTTCTGGTTTCCTGAGAGATGCAGCGAGTCGGGCCCTACACACGCACGCACGCACACACACACACACACACTCCCTCCCACCTCCTCTCTCCCCACCTCCTCTCTATCCCCCCTCCCCACCTCCCCTATCCCCCACCTCCTCTCTCTCCCCTCCTCTCTCTCCCCCATCTCTCTCTCTCAACCTCTCCCCTTCCCCCTCCCCCTCTCCCCTCCCCCTCTCCCCTCCCCCTCTCCCCTCCCCCTCTCCCCTCCCCCTCTCCCCCCACCCCCCACCCTTCCCCCCCACTCCCCACTCTCTCCACCCTTCCCCTCTCTCCCTCTCCCCCCGCTGCCACCCCTCCAGCCCTCCCCACTCCCCCCTCCCTCCCCTCTCCCCCACCACCTATACCTTCCCCCACTCTCCCTCCCGTCTCCCCCTCCCCCCCGTGTGTGTGGGGGTGGTTAGTGTGTGTGAGAAGCCGCAGGCCCCCCCCCCAACTGCGCGTTGAGGGGATGGGACCCAATGGGTCCTCCTTGGACTAGTACCTGATTATAATCAAGTCGTCAACATTGTGTACAGATAAATAAAGATTTAAAAGAGTGGAGCGATTGTAATGTATGATAGCAGATCCTTTCCTGGGACCAGCACACAAAGAGTTGCCTGGGTTTGGCGCCATCTTGAATTGTAGATGAAGGGTGGGCTACTGAAGCCAGCAAAATCCTTGGGGGTCTTGACAGGGCAGATGTTGAAGCTGTTTCTTTCAACCGTTTGCATTCATATGGAGACACAAGGAACTTCAGATGCTAGAGAAATCTGAGGAAGGGTCCCGACCCGAATTGTCGCCTGTCCATTTCCCTCCAAAGATGCTGCTTGACCTGCTGAGTTCCACCAGCACTTTGTGTGTTGCATTAATATAACGCGCTGAACATGGGAAAACTCCTCCGTCATCCTTTCACAATTATGCAAAATGACACGGAGCCAAACCAGTGGGATTTGGTAGGGCTGATTTAAAGTTTAAAGATCATTGGTCTTCCAAATATTTGGAGAAAATTGCAGCTGATGTGGGCTATGTGTTGGACAATGGGTCTGGCAACGCAAACATGGCAGTAATAACACTCTTGGGAATTTGTTTCAAACTGTTTGTAACCAATGAGTGAAACAAAATAATTTTATTGAAGTGTGAAACTTTATATTCAGTGGTTGAAATTCTGACAGCACTCTGTGGTCATTGCTTTGGCTGCCATTGTCTGGCAAAATGTCATTGCTGTATACTGAAGCTGGTCACAAATAGTAACATGAAGTGACAGAATATCTATAAATATTCATACTATTTCATTGCAAATGTTTCCCTAGATTGCGTACAACATGGACTTGAGCTTATGTCACATCAGTAAGATGGATGAACGATATGCTTGTCTCATTAAAATATGGGACCCCTGTCTTGTCCTAGCAAAAGAAAACAGAAATCTTTGAGTAGAAAGGATAAATATTCTATTTTACAGGAGAGATTTTGCATCTTCCTGCACACTACAGCCTCCAACCTTATCATTCCCCAGCCCCGCTCAGCCCGGTTTTATCTTCTCCCCAAACTCCATAAACACAACTGCCCTGTTGTTTCTGCTTGCTCCTGTCCCACTGAATTCATTTCCACGTACCTCTACTCCATTTCATCCCACCTGGTCCAATCCCTCCCGACCTAAGTCCGACAGCTCACACGCCCTTTGTCTCTTCAATGACTTCCATTTTCCAGGCGCCCACTCCCTCATCTTTACAAGAGTCTGAAGAAGGGTCTCGACCCGAAACGTCGCCCATTCCCTCTCTCCAGAGATGCTGCCTGTCCATATGAGTTACTCCAGCATTTGCTGGCCTGGTCTAAGAAACCCTTCTGTTCGGTTTATTTAGTACATTTTAGTCAACTAGTTTTATGATTAGTCATCTTCTGAAGTTTATTGTTAACCAAAAGAAAGAAAGCACCACATTGTGTGCAAGTTCAAATGTGTGTTTTATCTACGCAGTTGGGCATTTAAAGCTGAGAGAGGCAGAACAGTGCGTTACTTTGCTCTCCACAGCCACTGATGGCGCTGAAATTAATATTATGTAGAAGTCCATAAAAAGTGAATAGTTATCCAAAGAACAGCAAGGAAACTCAGAATGGGCATCTAAAGATGATGTAATTCAGTTCATTTTATAAAGGCCTGAGTGTTTGTCATTGACGGATGTCAAACCTAACAGAGTGAGGTTATGTGGACACAAGGAACTGCAGATGCTGGATTACAAAAAGAAAAGCCACCAAGCGTTGGAGTTCCTCAATGGGTCAGGCAGCATCTCTGGAGAACATGGATAGTTTTGGGTAGGCACCCTTCTTCAGACTGATTGTATTTGGGGGAGGGGAGGGGAGAAAGCTGGGTGGAGGCAGGACAAGGTCCGGCAAGTGATGGGTATGGAGAGTTTTCGTTTAGCAGATGGTTCGACAAAGGTGAGATGAAAAGACAAAGTGAATGTGATAAATTAGGTTTTATTAGGTTGTAAAAGAAATATTACTATTTTGTATGTTTTTCCTGGAAATAAATATTTTGTTGGCCTCCAAATCAGATGCCAATTACCCCATTACCTCCCACTGGGAATTTTCTACTCTCCCTATCAAGATCGATCCTCATACTGACTTCTCCAGTACTTTTAACACCATCCGGCCTGCACTGCTAGGGAGCAAACTGACGAAGATGTGAGTGGATGCTCCATTGGTGAGGTGATATGGGTGGAGCTGAGGAACAAGAAAGGGATGGTCACCTTGTTCAGGGTGTACTACAGACCCCAGAATAGTCAACGGGAATTAGAAGAACAAATGAGTCGGGACATTGCATACAGCTGCAGGTTAAATAAGGTTGTTGTAGTAGGGGATTTTAACTTTCCCAATATAGACTGGGAAAATCATATGGGGTGCAATTCCTCAAAAGTGTTCAGGAGAGTTTTCTTAAGCAGTAAGTTTGCCGTCAACACCACTGGTGTTGGACGAATCACAGATGGGGACGAGTCAGAGTATAGAAGTGAGATCGACCGACTGACCAGATGGTGCCAGCACAATAACCTGGCTCTCAACATCAGTAAGACCAAGGAACTGATTGTGGACTTTGGCAGGGAATGGATGAGGACCCACAATCCTGTTCACATCAATGGGACGATGGTGGAGAGGGTCAATAACTTCAAATTCCTGGTCATGCATATATCCGACGATCTTTCCTGGACCCAGCACACCGATGCAATTATAAAGAAGGCACATCAGCGACTCTACTTCCTGAGAAGATTACGGAGATTCGGCATGTCGAAGAGGATTCTCCTAAACTTCTACAGGTGCACGGTAGAGAGCATCCTGACTGGTTGCATCGTGGCCTGGTTCGGCAACTTGAATGTCCAGGAGCGAAAAACTTGTGACCACTGCCCAGTCCATCACCGGCTTTGACCTCCCCACCATCGAAGGGATCTATCATAGTCGCTGCCTAAAAAAGGCAGCCAAAATCATCAAAGACCCACACCATCCTGGCCACACACACATTTCACCATTGTCATCAGGAAGAAGGTACAGGAGCCTGAAAACTGTAATGTCCAGGTTCAGGAACAGCTTCTTCCCTACAGCCATCAGGCTATTAAACACAACAACAAATAAGTTCTGAATTGCAAAAGACTATATTATTATTGCACTATATTTGGTTATTTATTGAACTTTTTTTTCTCTTCCCCCGTTATGTACGATGTTTATATATTCACATATTCTGTAGTGCTGCAGCAAGTAAGAATTTCATTGTCCCATCCGGGACATATGACAATAAAACACTCTTGATGGACCCCACACGTGAGAGGGCAACGCTGGATCTAGTATTGGGAAATTGGGAAGGGCAAGTTAATGAAGTGTGTGTGGAGGAGCCTTTTGGGACCAGTGACCACAGTTCCATTAGGTTTAAGATAGTTATGGATAGGGATGGAGAGGGTCCAAGTGTTAAAATGCTCAACTGGGGTAAGGCCAACTTTGAGGGTATGAGAGAAGGCCTCGCTCAAGTTGACTGGAGCAGGTTATTTGAGGGGCAAGGAACATCGGCCAAGAGGGATGTTTTTAAAAGTGTACTGAAGAAAGCAGAGGGTATGTACGTCCCCGTTAGAGTGAAGGGCAAAGCAGGGAAACGTAAGGAAGCTTGGCTGACGAGGGAAATTGAGACGTTAAAGTCAAAAACAAAAAGGATGCACGGGACAGGTTTAGGCAGCTGGGATCAAGTGTATCCCTGGAGGAGTTTTGGGAACTAAGGAGTAAATTAAAAAAGGAAACCAGGAGATAGCTCTGGCAGGTATTATTAAGGACAATCCCAAAAGAGGTGGGGGGGGGGGGGATGATAGTTTCTCTCCCCCCCCCCCCCCCGATCGGCCCTCCCCACTCCCTGCCCAAACACTGGGATCATGGGATCAAAATGCAACCAGAACTTGATGAGCAGCCCCTTCAGATATTGGTAGAGGGGCAGCAACCTCGTTACCGTTGGCAACGTCCCATTGTGATGTCAGTGTGGCAGTTGGCAGCCAGCTTGAGATCCCATTGTTACCGTTGGCAACGTCCCATTGTGATGTCATTGAGGCAGTTGGCAGCCAGCTTGAGAGCCCATTGTGATTGGTGCCCTGTGAGAGGCATTGTGACATCATCACTGTGAGAAGGCTCGAAGGTGTCTGTGAGAAGGTGGCTTTGGCTGTTTTTCAAATTTAAACGATTAATAACTTCGGAAATATAGGTGGAAATGCGACTGGAAGATGTTTATCGCCACCAGGGGATAATGTGAGCACGATGTGTGAAAATGGTTAGGCTGTGGCCTAGCGTTTGAAAGCAGATAGGAATTAACCAGATTCGCGCGCACGCACGCACGCACGCACGCACGCACGCACACACACACACACACACACACACACACACACTGTTATATAGAGATATAGATAATGGGGAAAAGCGTAACTAGAGAGAAAGAGAGAGTGGGACCTGTCAGGAATCAAAGCGGTCACCTCTGTGTGGAGCCACAGGAGATGGGTAAGGTCCTCAATGAGTATTTCTCCTCTGTATTTACCGAGGAGAAAGACAGTAGGATGGAGGAAATTGGAGCTGTCACTGGAAGTGTCTTGAGAGGAGTCAGGGTTACTGTCGAAGAAGTACTGAAGGTACTGTCGTTTTTGAAGGTAGACAAATCTCCAGGGCCTGATCAGATATATCCGAGGACATTGTGGGAAACTAGAGAGGAAATTGCGGGAGCCCCGATTGAAATTTACAAGTCGTCCTTAAATACAGGAGAGGAGCCGGAAGACTGGAGGGTGGCAAATGTTGTGCCTCTTTTCAAGAAGGGCTGCAGGGAAAATGCTGGGAACTATAGGCCGGTGAGCTTAACATCTGTAGTTGGTAAGTTACTGGAGAGTATTCTGGGGGATAGGATATACAGGCATTTGGATGGGCAAGGGCTGATTAGGGAGAGTCAGCATGGTTTTGTACGTGGGAGGTGGTGTCTCACTAATCTGATTGATTTTTTTGAAGATGTGACCAAAAATGTTGATGAAGGCAGAGCTGTAGATATTGTGTACATGGACTTCAGCAAGGCGTTCGACAAGGTTCCACATGGTAGGCTGCTCTGGAAGGTTAGATCGCAAGGGATCCAAGGAGAGATAGCTTAATGGATAACAAATTGGCTCCATGGAAGGAAGCAGTGGGTAATGGTGGAATGTTGCTTCTCAGCCTGGAGGCCTGTGACTAGTGTTGTGCCTCAGGGTTCGGTGCTGGGCCCGTTACTGTTTGTCATCTACATCAATGATTTGGATGAGAACATACAGGGCAAGATTAGCAAGTTTGCTGATGATACAAAAGTTAGTGGTTTTGCAGATAGTGAAGATGGTTGTGAATGATTGCAGCAGGATCTGGATCGATTGGGCAGGTGGGCGGAGGAATGGTTGATGGAATTTAATACAGAGAAGTGTGAGATGTAGCATTTTGGGATGTTGAACAAGGGCAGGACCTACACAGTAAATGGTAGGCCTCTGGGTAGTGTTGTAGAGAACAGCGATCTAGGAGTTCAGGTGCATGCTCAGAGCTGCGAAGTAGTACAGATTTTCAGTATTTTGTATGGAAATGCGATAAGAATACGGATGTATGGATTTGCTTTGTAAAATATGGATTTTATTTTTAATCGGCCCGACTTCCTGTTTCATCTTGCTGCTTAAAAAATGCAAGGATATAATTATTTTTGTAAGCTTTTATCTGCCTGTCCCGCTACAGGTTTAAAGAGCACTGTCAGTTTAGCGTGTGGGAACGAACAGCACTATGGGTTCTAATTATAGTGCTACCAGCTGGAGCGCTATTGCCTTTTCATAAAGCGCTATGGGCTTTACACATAGCGCTATGGCCACAGCGCTATGGGTCACAGACTGTTCGGGGAGGGAGAGGGAGGGATGGAATAAGAGAGGGAGGGAGAAAAAAAGGAAGGAGGCAGGTAGGAAGAAAGGAAGGGAAAAGGGAGGGAGAGAGGGAAGGAACGATAGGAAGGAGGAAGAGCGAGCGAGGGAGAGAGAGGGAGGCTTCCAAAATGGCTTCTACATCATCATCTGGTGCTAAAAGCAGGAAGCAGCCGTTCAAACAGAAGTACACAAAGAGATGGCAATGAATGCACTGTCAAGTAAGGTGCCTCGAAGACATGTCAATTGGTAGAAAAGTTATGTATTCTTGTACTCTTACATGGGTATGACCGCACATAAAAAATAATATTTTTTTTCAGCAAAACGGCACCATGTAAAAATACTGATTCCTCAGCAAAATAATGATTTTCAGGTACTAGAACACTGAAATGCTCTGACAAAACTTGGCGGCTCTGGTTCCTTGAAGGTCGAGTCGCAGGTAGATAAGGTGGTCAAAAAGGCTTTTGGCTCTTTGGCCTTCATCAGTTCGAATATTGAGTATAGAATGTTTAAGAAGGAACTGCAGATGCTTGAAAACTGAAAGGTAGACAAAAATGCTGGAGAAATTCAGCGGGTGAGGCAGCATCTATGGAGCTTCTTCCTTGTGTCCGGCCATCTTCTATATCACGTCTTTCCGGTTGGTCAGTGACGGTTGACGGTCGGTGGTTGCAGAATTGGCTACTTCAGTCAGTCACTGTGGTACAGTTTCTGTCGTTAGCATTGCCCGGGATGCGCCACGTGGAGGCTTCTGCTTGCATCCCATCTATGGAGCGAAGGAAATAGGCAACGTTTCGGGTCGAAACCCTTCTTCAGACTGATGTGATGGTGGGGGGGGGGGGGGGGGGGCGGGAAGAAGAAAGGAAGAAGTGGAGCCAGTGGGCTGAGGGAGAGCTGAGAAGGGGAGGAGAAAGCAGGGACTACCTGAAATTAGAGAAGTCAATGTTCATACCGCTGGGGTGCAAACTGCCCAATCGAAATATGAGGTGCTGCTCCTCCAATTTACGGTGGTCCTCACTCTGGCCAAGGAGGAGGGCCAGAACAGAAAGGTCAGATTCGGAATGGGAGGGGGAGTTGAAGTGCTGAGCCACCGGGAGATCATGTTTGGTTATTGCGAACCGAGCGGTGTTCGGCGAAGCGATCGCCAAGCCTACGCTTGCTCACCGATGTAGAGCAGCTGACATCTAGAGCAGCGGATGCAATAGATGAGGTTGGAGGAGGTGCAGGTGAACCTCTGCCGCACCTGAAAGACTGCTTGGGTCCTTGAATGGAGTCAAAAGGGGGGAGGTAAAGTGACAAGTGTAGCATTTCTTGTAGCAAGGGAAAGTGCCCGGAGAGGGGGGGTGGTTCGGGTGGGAAGGGACGAATTGACCAGGGAGTTCCGGAGAGCAGACAGGGGAGGAGATGGGAAGATGTGGCAAGTGGTGGGATCACGTTGGAGGTGGCGAAAATGTCGGAGGATTATTTGTTGTATGTGACGGCTGATAGGGTGGAAGGTGAGGACAAGGGGGACTCGGCCCTTGTTGGGGAGTGAGAGCAGAGTTACGGGGTATAGAAGAGACCCTGTTGAGAGCCTCATCTATAGTAGAAGAGGGGTATGACCGCAGTCTCTTCCTTTCCACCATTCAGCCAACACAGTCCCAATCCTTGTTCTCAAGTCAAGTGTTTAATTGCCTTATGTACTGAAAGAGAAGAATGAAATTCTTACTTGCAGTGGCACAACAGATATGGAAACACAGTACACCATAGATAACATAATAAGCAAACAAAAAAAGTTTGATAAATTAAAAACACATTATAAACACAAAACAAACAAAGCCCCAAGTCCCTCGTGCAACCAAGATCAACATTTGTAGTTTAGTTGTAGTTCACAGTGTTCTACAGCCTGATGGTTATTGGGAAGAAGCTGTTCCTCAATCTGGACGTCACAGTTTTCAGACTGCTATATCTTCTTCCCAATGGCAGGAGTAAAATGAGAGCGTGGTGTGGTTCCTTGATGATGCTGGCTGCCTCTTTGTTTGATGATGGGGAAGTCAGTACCCTTCTTGTAATTTCCTTTGTTCCTGGGCGTTCGAGTTGCTGAACCAGGCCGTGATGCAAGTGGTCAATATGCTCTACTGTACCCCTGTAGATGGCCAAGAGAGTATTCATCGACGTTCCAAATCTCCTCAATCTTCTCTGGATGTAGAGGTGTTGATGAGCATTCTTTATGATTGCATCAATGTGTTGGTTCTAGGACAGATCTTCAGAGATATGCACAACCAGGAATTAGAACTTTTTGACTCTCTCCACTACCGATCCATTGATGAAGACAGGTTTTGGATCCTCTGTCTTCCTCTTCTAAAGTTTACAATCAGCCCCTTGAGTTTACTGACGTTGTTGTTCTGGCCCCATTCAACCAGACATCTCCCTCTTATACTCCGACTCATCATTATCTGTCATTCGTCCAACAACTGTGGTGTTGTAGGCAAATTTAAAGAGGGGAATGGGAGCTGTGTCCGGCCACACAGTCATGGGTTTGGAGTGAGTACAGGCAGAGGCTGAGCACACAGCCTGGAGGTGCCCCTGTAATAATGATTATCGAGGAGGAAGTGTTGGTGCCTATTAATACTGATTGTGTTTTGATCAGGAAGTCAAGGACCAGGTGCAAAGTGATGCACAGAGACCCAGTTTCCTGAGCTTGGTAACAAGCTTGGAGGGGACAATGGTGTTGAATGCTGAGCTGTAGTCTGTAAACCACAGCCTGATGTATATCTTGTTATTGTCCAATTGGTCTAGTGCAGAGTGGAGAGCCAGCAAAATCGCTTCCTCCATTGATCTGTTGTGGCAGTTGGCAAATGATACTGGGACCAGGTTCTTGCTGAGGTAGGAGTTGGTCTGTGCCATAACCAACCGCAAAGCATGGTGTTGTTGCCAATTCATACTGATTGTGTTCCGTTGATGAGGAAGTCGAGGATTCAGTTGCAAAGGATCACAAACCCAACTACATGATATGCTATACAGTTACATTTGGTTCAACAATGTCAAGTTTCATGCCATCAAAAATCCAAAGATTGTGTTTGAGAGCAAAGGCCAGCCCAAACCCTTCTTTATGATTAATAGCCCTTCAAATCTTTTTCTCTCACTCCCTTACCTATGGCTCAATTGAGCAGATTATCTCATGGATAGTTTTTGTACTTCTGCAGATTGAGGCCATTAGCTTGGCTGCCTCTGCATTATGTTCCTTGCTCTCAACCCATTGCCATGATATATACATCGCTTCGTAATCTCTTAAAACGTTCCTCCACCAGCCACAATAACCCTTTCACTGTCCGCTCTCCTCCTCACTAGTGAAGCTGCAGTCCTTCCTAGAAGCTCAAATTCATCTCTCCATTTAACAAGATAGACACAAAATGCTGGAGATCTCCAGCATTTCTCCGGAGATGCTGCCTTTCCCGCTGAGTTACTCCAGTATGTTGTGTCTATCTTTGGTGAAAACCAGCATCTGCAGTTCATTCCTACACCTCTCCATTTTGCAAAATATGTTTAATCTCCATCTTTCCCCATTGAATTCATCATATATGTCATGTCTCACCCCCAACTCTTTCAAAACATTCTGTTCAAATTCCTCCATTCAGGTGTCCACCCTTCCATCACTGTGTTGTCGGAGTTTATGACCATGTCTTAACTCATCTTTTCCTTGGAATAGCTGTTTTGTTCCACCTCTCTTCCCACCCCCAAAGTTTGTCGTCTGGGTCATCCTCGCGTTCCTCATACATTAGTTTCGTAGTGACGTTATCGAAGTTACGAACTTTAACTTTCCTAATCACACCTTTAATAAATTACCGGCCTACTTGAGAATGAAACACTGCATATAGAAACATACAAAATTCTTATGGGGTTGGACAGGCTAGATGCAGGAAGATTGTTCCCGATGTTGGGGAAGTCCAGGACAAGGGGTCACAGCTTAAGGATAAGGGGGAAATCCTTTAAGACCGAGATGAGGAAAAACTTTTTCACACAGAGAGTGGTGAATCTCTGGAACTCTCTGCCACAGAGGGTAGTTGAGGCCAGTTCATTGGCTATATTTAAGAGGGAGTTAGATGTGGCCCTTGTGGCTAAGGGGATCAGGGGGTATGGAGAGAAGGCAGGTACGGGATACTGAGTTGGATGATCAGCCATGATCATATTGAATGGCGGTGCATGCTCGAAGGGCCGAATGGCCTACTCCTGCACCTATTTTCTATGTATCTATGTATCTATATTCTCCATTACCAATTGCTGCAAACCTACCTGTCTAATACTGCCTGAAATCATTTTCCATCTCCTTGGTACCACTCACTTCTGTCAATCCAGTGTCATCCTTCCCACCTTCCCAATCTACACATCTCTTAGATTTTCCAATCTTCATGCACCCAGTTATGCTTGCCATTTATTCTTATCTTTACCAATCCACACTGCAATCGTACAGCCTTGGGAAGGCCTGCTGGAACTCCCGGTTGCGAACCATTTTAACTCCCCTTTCCATTTCCCGCACCGACCTTTCTGTCCTGGGTCTCCATTGTCAGAGTGAGGCCACACGCAAACTGGAGGAACAGCACCTCATATTCCACTTGGGTAGTTTACAACCCAACAGTATGAACATTGAGTTCTTCAGTTTTAGGTAACCTCTCAAAAGCGCCCCCTCCCTCTCCATTTTGTCCCCCCCAACCCCCCCTTCTTTTATCCCCCCCGCCCCCACGCGCCCACCTGGACTCGCACCTCTTTCTTCCCTTCCTCCTCCTACATTCCTTCCTCTGGCTTCACAATTTGCAACTCTTCCATCCTTCTGGCTCACTCCTTTTGTTATAATCTCTGGCCTCTGTTCCAACCATCTGCCTGTCAATCCTCTCCCCCCCCCCCTCGTGCCTTTGTCCACCCAATTACCTGTCACTCTTCTCTCAGCTTTCTTCACCCCCCCCCCTCCTCCCCTTACTATCAGTTTGAAGAAGGGTCCTCAAAACGTCACCTATTCATGTTCTCCAGAGATGCTGCCTGAAACTCCAGTGCTTTGAGTTGTTTTTTTTGTAAATCAGCTCTGCGGTTCCTTGTTTCTACCCTTAGGAACACAGTTGAACAGTTTGAGTCTTGCAAGAGTTTGGAAATGCAGGTGAAGACCGGGTCTTGATTGGGTTCGGGTCAGCTTAAAAGCTTTGCAGAGGCACAGTAGCCCCTCTCGTACCACATGGAAGGAAAGTTATGTGACAGCGTGTGCATAGGGAGGTATAAACATGATACAATTTAGCTCCCACATCCCCACCACCAATTCAATCCCCAGAACATTTGATATTGGAGGTATCCTGCACCAACAGAAGCACCTTCCAATTCTCACATGACTGCTTTAGTTTGAGAGGCCATATTCTGCCTTCTTTGCTTCAGTTACCAAGAAAAATGGAAAATGTTGACTCGGGTTTTTCTTTTAGAAACATTATTGGTTCACAAATTTACACATTTACACAGGCCAACACACAATTCATTCATCATTTCAAGGAGCTGTTTAAATGAGGCCCCTTGTACTATGTGGGTGCACTTTAAAGAACCCATGACACTGTGTTTAAAGAAAAGTGGTGGTGTTGGTATCTGAGCCAATATTTATCCTTCAACCAGAGCCATTTGGGCTGGGCTTTATCACATTATGGTTGCTGATCGTATGTAAATTGGTCACCATGTTTCCTAAAACACTCTATATGCCGCATAGAAACTGGCCCTTCGACCCACTGAGTCCGCGCCGACCAGCGTTTCCCACACACTAGCACTATCCTACACACAAGGGACAATCTACAATCTTTACTGAAGCCAATTAACCTACAAACCTGCTTTGGAGTGTGGGAGGAAACCAGAGAACCCGGGGAAAACCCATGGGGAGAACGTACAGTCGGGATGGAACTCGGGTCTCTGGCGCTGTACTGCAACGCTACCGCTGCGCCACCATGCCAACTGTTTAGGCGTTCACTTTAAAATAGCACTTAATTGACTGCAAAAGACTTTGGGATTTTCTGAAATTTTGGAAGGAACTATGAAAGGTCAGTATTTTTTCCCTAAAGTGGATCGGAAGGTTTTAAAAAAAAATAATAGAGGGGAGTGTCTTAATTATCGTCAGTGTGTTTTGATTTCTAACAGTCAACAAAGAAACCATAGCTGCTGTAATCACGGGTGTTGTCTCATAATCTAAAAGGAGCAATTATTAATGAATTTAAATGTCATCATTTGAAACGTGAACTGAGGAACATTGTTGCATCATGCAATGAGATCATGGTGGATCTATGATCCATCTCATTATATTCACAACCTTTCCCAAAATCCATTCATAACTTTTGATTATCAATGGTCTACTCATATCATTATATCATATCTATCTATCTATCTATTATATAAAACTCTGTGGCTGCCATCCGTCCGTCCGGCGTCAAAATTCCCCTTTGAAGGCCCACACAGCACGCGGAAACGCCTATATTTTTTACCATTTCTAAACAGATTACATTTATCTTTACGAATAGCAACTCCTGATTAAATTTGGTCGTGTTTATGTACACATTTTTAAATAAAATACTTCTCCCCCCCCCCCCCCACCAAACATTACAAAATGTTTTAAAAAAACAGCTCAGCCATAGAATGTTAGTAAAGATTCCGTTTTGTGATGTCACAATGCCCAATGCTCACAGATGACAAATCGGAATGGAGCCATTTACATATGCCTTGGCATCAGCTCCAGCCCCAGCCCCTCCCCCCCAACCCCCGCAGCCTGTGTCGAAGGGCGTCATCACGTGTGTGGGAATAGAGAAAGAGGATTGGGGGTGATAGGGAATGGGGAACAGATGGACTGTCCCTACCCCTCCTACTTCAACTCTCCCTCCCCACTCTTCCCCCTCTCTCCTCTCCCCCTCCCTCCCCTCCCACACACTCTCTTCCCCCTCCACCACCCCGATCTCCCCCCCACCCCCTTCCCCTCTCTCTTGCACCACTCCCTGCTACCCCTCTGCCCCTCACTCCCCACTCTTCCCCTCTCCCTCCCCCACCTCTCTCCCTCCCCCTCCCTCTCTCCCTCTCTTCCCCATACTCCTCTCCCCTTCCCCTCATCCCCTCTCTCCACCTCTAACATCCCCTCCCCCCTTCCTGCCCTCCCCGCTATCCTCCCACTCTCCCCCCCTCTCTCTCCACCCTGCTCTCTTCCTCCCCCTTCCTCTCTCTCTCTCTTCTCTCCTCTCTCTGTTCTGTTCTCTCCCCCCTCTCTCTCTCTTCCACCCCTCTCTCTCCCCCTCTCTCCCCCCCCTCTCTCTCTCTCCTCTCTCTCTCTCTCTTCCCCCCTCTCTCTCTCTTCCCCCTTCCTCTCTCTCTCTCT